>OVAU01004000.1:0-10528 GCA_900406315.1 Biscutella laevigata subsp. laevigata | reverse complement strand
TGAATATACACATATAAACATTTAATATTTTCAATGAAAAAATATCCTCGAAAATGTTACTTTGACAACACCTTGATTCAAATTAATTCACTTCCAATATTAAACAAATACAATTAAAATTTGTTTATTGATTAACTTTTATTTTTATTCCTGCTTCAAACATATAACAACAAGTCTGAGGGCAATTTATGTAGGAATCTTAAGCAGCAGAGTTGGTTCAGGAAGGAGACAGCGGTCACTACCTTCCGAACGGATCCGAGTTCGAACCCAGGCAGCGACATTCAATGCTTTAATTTTATTTCGTTGACCAGACTGAAATGGGCCTAAAGCCCATCTGTTTCTCGTCCATAGTAAACCATTTCTTTTATTCAGATGACTAAAATATGGCATCTCTCCAAACTCAAATCTTTTTGTTTTCAAGTTATTGCCAACCTTACATTGTTGCTTCTTATGTAAATTTCAAAGGCCAATATAAAGGGGTATGTCGCACTTTGCCCTTATAAAAATTTCACTCCGTCCAAATCTTTAAATTCCTCATTTTTGTTTCTTGTGTGGTTTGGAGTTGAACTATGTGATGATGATTGATGACATGCTCTTATCGATGAATATGATGATTAGGTTCATTGTAGTTGTTGTTGGTACCTGGTTCTTATCAGATCAAAGACCGGCCCAACATCTGAATCGACTCATAAGCAAAGTAACCAGAGATGGAATTCAGCAGGCCCAAAATAGGAAGAGGCCCACTAGCACACGTAGCTCGCGACCTCGCAATCAATTATTGATATAAAACGCCGACCAGCTCGGCTCCCCTTTAGCGGGAACCTCTGTCTTCTTTACTTTATGCTTTTACTTACGCATATCCCCTCGCTCGCACTTACTCATATTACTTCGACTCTCGCCTCGCGAATTCTCTTTGATTCATTCACAACTAAGCCCTAACATTTACATTCCACTCTTACATCTCGAATATTTACTTTAAGCGATATCGTTTATGCTTGGAGTTTACGCTAACGTCAGTAATTTCACATGTGTTTAACTGATCTAACCCTTAGATTAATCTGGTTTTTCCTTGTGATTATTTCTGGGATCAACATTTGGCGCCGACTGTGGGGACAGTATTGTGTCCTGAGAGATAAAAATCACGAAGTACCACAGGATAAAACAAAGTCACGTATAAAACTACTGAAAGGTCAGAGAGGCCCAGATCTGAACGATGGCTGAAGAAACAGTAGCGATCGAACCTCTGGTCGAAAGAGGCAACGACCATCAACCTCAGATGACGCATTCTGATATTCCCCCACCGCTGGCAAGATCGGCAACCCGTCGAACGGTGGATACCAGGCAGATATGCTAAAATGTTCATCGAGCGAATGAACCAGCGTGATCTCAAAAGCAAGAGGATGAGCGAGCTTCTCAAAACTGTGATTCGAGAACAACAGAATACGCAACGCCAGATCTGTGACCAGGTCGTTGAAGATCACACCCCCCTCGCTCGGGGACTACGTCGAAACCTCTACGCCGAGTTTCCTGCGTCCCAGACCGAGCAGCACACCCTGACTCGTTAGGAGGCCATTGTGCAAAGGGTCAGAGGCGAACTCCAGCAAAACCCACACACGCCCTCGAGAGTCTGCGAGGATGCTACGGAGAGAAGAGACCTCGAAATAGAGAAGATGAGGGAGAAGATTGTCGAGATGACATCCCAAGTTCATCGAGCCACAAGTTCAACCCCCGAGATCGAGCGAGTTCTAGAAGAGACCCAGAGGACCCCGTTCACAAGGAACATCACTAGCGTTCGGTTTTGCCACGAAAGAAAGATACGATGCCCGATCTATGAGGGACTTACAGATCCGAGGAATTTCATGATTGCGTTTAGCCCCGAACGAGCGAGATGCCGGGTATTGTCAACTCTTCGTGGAGAATCTCAGCGGAGCAGCGTTGAACTTGTTCTCTAGACTATAAGCTAACACAATCGATAGTTTCCGGACCCTGACTACTTCTTTCATGAAGCATTACTCCATGCACATCCAGAAAAGCGCATCAAACGCTGACCTCTGGACCCTGTCTCAAAAGCCGGACGAGACGCTCTGCGAGTTCCTCGGTCGGTTCAAAGTAATAGTATTCAACGTAACCGTAGCAGACGATGCGGCCATAACGGCCTTGAGGAACGCCCTCTGGTAGTAGTCGAAATTCCGCGGTGACCTTTTGATCAACCAACCGGTAACTCTGGACGATACCTTGCATCCCATAACTTGGTTCGTAGAAGCAGACAAAGAATACGAGGCGTTAGAGAAAAAGCACACTCCCACAAAAGCACTGAGCTCAAAATAAAAGCCGAAGGAGGAATACCGGGAGTCCATAAGGCATCAAAATAACAATGACACGAGGTCGTCCAAAGCAGTGGCTTACGCCGGGAAGGAGAAGCAGTAGGCAGAGAATGCGCAACCCCGAAAGGATGGGAGAATCCCGGACACATACGATCCTACCGCTTTCTGCAAACATCAAGTATACGGTCATTCGACACAAGATTGTCGATACTTGAAGGAGCAACTGATGAACCGTTACGAGGATGGCGGCGTCAGAGTAGATAAATACGATCGCAACAAGAGGAAAGGAGGCGGGCTGCAACGAGGGAACGATAACCTTAACAACGATCGAAGACCGGACGACGACCAACGAAGAACTAAGATAGAAGAACGAGGCCCTAACAGTCCGCCTCGCGGCGAGGAGCCAAGGCAGGAAGATAATCAAAATCGACCAAACGAGAATGGAGCCAACGCTAGGCGACGAGTAAATGTGATAATAGGAGGTGTTTTCAATTGCAAAGATTCAGTATGAGCAATAAGAGCCAGCGAGAGAAGAGTAGCGTCAGGCGAAACACCACCTCCCCAGATGTCTAACGAGGTCTCAATGACCTTCGACGAAGAAGAAACCAGCGCGTTGAACTTCCCTCACCAAGATCCGCTGGTAATCGAGATAAATATCGACAACTGCGATGTGTCAAGAGTCCTCGTCGACACCGGAAGCTCGGTAGACCTCCTATTCAAAGAAACGTTGGAAAGAATGGGTGTGGATATGTTGAAGATAAAAACGTGCTCCCATCCGTTGACTGGGTTCTCATGCGAAACAGCGGTTACTATCAGGACAATCAAACTGCCAGACTGCGCCAGAGATCGACCCCACGATAGCATACCACGAGCTCAAAGTATATCGAACGTTCAAACCAGCGAGGCAGCAAATGAGAAAATTGGGGCACGTCATGAACAATGAAGTAGCAAGACTCCTCAAGGCGGGATCGATCTGTGAGGTACAATATCCTAAATGGTTGGCGAACCCAGTGGTAGTAAGGAGGAAGCTTCCCACTCCCTCACATTAATCGTTTGGTGGAGGCGACAGCAGGAAACGAACTTCTCTTGTTCATGGATGCGTTTTCCGGTTATAACCAAATCATCATGAATCCCGACGACCGCGTTAAGACGTCATTTATAACCGACAGATGTATTTACTGCTACAAAGTAATGCCATTCGGCTTGAAGAATGCGGGGGCAACCTACCAACGTTTAGTAAATAAGATGTTCGAGCAGCAAATCGGGAGAACGATGGAAGTCTATATTGACGACATGCTCCTCAAGTCGCTGAAAGGAGCGGATCACATTGATCACCTCGACGAATGTTTCAAGATCCTCAACAAGTACAACATGAAACTCAGTCCTGTAAAGTGCACGTTCACAGTAAAGGAAGTGCAATGATTAACCGGAAGAATCGCCTCCCTTAACCGATTCATCTCAAGATCAACGGACAAGTGTCTCCCATTTTACCAACTCCTTCGAGTCAACAAAAAGTTCTAATGGACTGATCAATGCGAGGAAGCGTTTCAGCAGCTCAAGGCTTATCTGTCAACCCTGCCAATACTAGCGAAGCCCGAAGAGGGTGAGACACTATTTCTGTACATCGCTACCACAAACGTCGCCGTTAGCGGAGTACTCGTCCGGGAAGGCGAGCAACGTCCAATCTTCTACATCAACAAGAGCCTGAATGAAGCTGAATCCCGTTATTCGGTCCTAGAAAAGCTAGCCTTCGTTGTAATCATCTCGACTCGAAACTTGCGCCCCTATTTTCAGTCTCAATATATCGTCGTACTCACCAATCAGCCTATTCATACAGTGCTACAAAACCAAAATCGGTCAGGGCGACTGGCTAAGTGGGCGGTCGAATTAAGCGAATACGATATCGAATATAAGACCTGAGCCAGCGCCAAGGCTCAAGTCCTGGCGGACTTCATCATCGAGATCCCTCATGGCGAGGAAGCTAGAGAAGAGTCCGAGGGAAATTGAACTCTCCACGCAGACGGATCGTCGTCAAACCAAGGGTCGGGAGTCAGAGTACGACTCATCTCGCCGACGGGAGAGATCCTAGAGCAGCCCTTCAAGTTAAGGTTCTCAGGCTCGAACAACGAAGCTGAGTACGAACCGCTCATAGAAGGAATGCGATTGGCCAAAGAGATCGGAGTTGGGCAAATCCACGCCTATTGCGACTCTCAGCTTGTCAACTAGTCAGTTTAATGGGAAATACGAAGCAAAGAACGAAAGGATGGATGCATACCTCCAAGTAGTGAAGCAATTGTCCAAGGAATTCAAGGAGTTCACACTCTCGAAAATCTCGCGAAGCGAGAACGCTCAAGCAGACGCCCTCGCAGCATTAGCAACAACTTCAGATCTAGACCTCAAAAGAGTAATCCCGGTCGAGAGCATCGACCGCCCAAGCATCGAGCTCCCGAAAGAAATCTATGCCATTTTCGAAGAAAAAGGGCAAGCAGACCCAATGGTCGTCGACGACCCCAATCCAGATCTCGTGGAAGACTGGACTAAATAAATCATCTACTACATCAAAGCTTGCAAAGCTTCTGAAGACAAGTGGGAGGCAAGAAGAATCATAGCCAGAAGCGCTTGTTATACCTCAGTCCACGAGAAATTATTTTGATGGAGCGCATCCGGGATCCTTCTAAGATGCATTAGCGGCGAAGAAATAGATCGAGTGATTGAAGAAACCCACGAGGGGGCTGGAGGCAATCACTCCGGAGGACGAGCATTAGCGCTCAGAGACAAAAGGCAGGGTCATTACTGGCCAACACTGCTGAAAGACTGCGTAGCATACACAGCCTGTTGCGAGAAATATCAGCGCCACGCGCCGATGATAAAATTACCCTCAGAGATGCTCTCTACAGTCACCCAGCCCTACCCGTTTATGAAGTGGGCAATGGATATAGTCGGCCCCTTTTCAAAGTCAAGGCAAAAGAGATTCATGCTTATCATTACCGACTATTTTTTAAGGTGGGTGGCGGCAGAAGCATATGCTAACATCAAAGAAACAGACGTAGTTAGTTTCGTCTGTAGAAACATCATTTATAGACACAGATTGTCGTAGAAAATCGTCACAGATAACGAATCACAGTTCATCTCGGCAAAATGCGAAAACTTTTGTAGACGGTGGAAGATCAGGCTGAACAAGTCAACGCCGGACCCACAAGGAAACAGACAGGCCGAAGCAACCAATAAAACAATCATCGACGGTTTGAAAAAATGCTTAGACAGCAAGAAAGGGAAATGGGCGGAAGAGCTCGACGGAGTGCTCTGGTCGCACCGAACATCGCCGTGAACCGGCACAGGTCGAACGCCATTCTACCTCTCCCACGGCCTAGAAGCAATGGCCCCAGCAAAGGTCAACGTCAACAGCCTCTGTAGAATGACATTGACTGTCAATGAGAAACTTAACGACGAGATGCTTACCGAAAACCAGGACTTAGTCAAGGAGCAGCAGGGCCAAGCTCTACTAAAGTTGCAGAACTACCAACAATCCGCCGCCTGATATTACAATAAAAGAGTCAAGGGGCGCAGATTTGAAGTAGGAGACCTCGTATTAAGGCAAACATGTGAGAACACCGCCGAAGAGAGGGCATGCAAACTAGGAATACACTGGGAAGGACTATACTTGGTCACCAGGATAGACAGACCAGACGTCTACGAACTCGCCACGACAGACGTTGAAGCCGTTCCAAGAGCATGGAACTTGGCGAACCTAAGAAGGTACCATTACTAAGGGAAATCGCGACGAGCAGATCTTTTTTCTTTATCTCGTTTTTAAAAAAAACAAAAGTGCTTCGCCCCTTCTGGGCTAAGGACTAGAAGAACCTAAGATGAACTACAAATGGCTTGACCCACTTATCAAGGGGTACATATGCAGCCCCCTTTCTCAACTGAAAGCCAGGGCACAACTATCTCTTTATATAAATAATAAATGAAACTGCAGCGAAAATCATTTAAAAGTCGAGGCCGAGTATTGCCTCACGAGAACATCAAGTCGAGGCTGAGTAGTGCCTCGTGAGAATACAAAGCCGAGGCCAAGTAGTGCCTCGCAAAAATCCAAACCAAGGCTGAGTAGTGCATCGTATTCAGATCGAGACTAAGCGAGGTCTCAAGACGATCTAATTCAAGGTCGAGGTCCTAACAGACCCACCCAAAAAGGCAAAGAGCCAAAAGTCGAGATCAAGTAACAGCTCACATAAGCCGAGGTCAAGCAACACCTCGCACCGATTAAGAAAGAGCTCTTAAAGAAGACGTGCTTAATCGGAACAACAAAGCTGAGTGTTCATAAAAACTCGCATACCTCGAGTCATCTTCCTGGCCAGACGATGAATTTACGCGCTCCGCATGGGTGTCGTGGTGAAATAATCCACACCTCAGAAGCTGGGAGCGTGAGTATACCCCGCATCAATGCCTTGAAAAATTGTTAGTTATATCTGACAGTCACTCGAGATATAGTAAGCCGAGCATAGATAAGCCTCGCCGATCTCCATACTAAGGATCCATTGTAATTAAGCCGAGCTTAGGTAAGCCTAGCATAAACATAAAGTCGAGCATCGGTAAGCCTCGCATAAGAAAGTCGTGGTCGAGCAGAGCCATGCATGACCAAAAGCTGAGGTCGAGTAAAACCTCACAAAAGTTAAAAACCAAGGCCAAGTAGCGCCTCACGAGAAATCGAGCCAGGAAAAACCGAACAAGGAAACAACCCCAAACCACGGCTCGATCGCTTTAAAAAAAATAAGGCCTAGCAAAGAGCCCTTCGTCAAGACATGCATCGGCGATCATTGATACGATCTCGTAGAGGAGAAACGCCAATGATCGAAGGGAGAAATCGAGAAAACATCTCGAATTCCTAAAAAATATGGTCACCATCAGAATAAGAGGTGAGCATCCGATAGTCTCGGCCAGGTTTCAGGAAACATAGCACTTTGTCCCACAATCAAGGATAGCTCTCAGAACCCTGCAGAAGTAACAAGGGCTCGCACGCCCAATAGAGATAGCGTCCCGTTCTCGAAACAAATCATAAGCAAAGTCGACCCTTAAATGGGAAGCAGATCAAGTCGATCGGAAGTAATACGAAGGTACCAACCAATTTTTGTCCTAACCTAACTAGATTCGCTCTACATACGAACAATCCAAGTTCACAGTCTTAAGAGCATGAGAAGCTAAGGAAAACATGAGTCAAGATGCGACATCAAGAAGAGAGAGTTTTATTCATAAGGAAAAGTCAACATATTACAAAGGCTCGAAAGTCGGGCGTATAATCTACAAAAGGCATAAACGCCGAAAAAACGAAACAAGCGAGCCGCCAGCGCGACAACACCAGAGAGCAGAGGCAAATAGAGAATAACGCGATACTGAAATAAAAACGAGACTGACGCGTGTAGGTTTCACACTTCTCAGGGGAGATCAGAGCACCGCGAGCCTCGACAAGATCTCAAGAAATATACTCGTCAAATCCCCATCGAACGCCGCACGGAAGTCCTTGAACGCCAATCAAGAGACATGATCCCGGAAATCACCCCAAGAAAGAGGGTCAAAGCTTTAAAGTGAAGGCAATAGAGCTAATGATGCAGTGAACACCCTGCTGGGAAAACCTAAAAGGGACACCGTTGAGCCAAGCCGAAACCCAGGCGAAGACCAGAGATCAGGAAGCCGCCCGCCCAACTCTTCAGTAAAGATACGCTGACAAGATCGCCGATCCGGGAAAAATCATCGGAAGAAAATAGTTCAGCCTGAACCAAAATAACCAAAGTACCATAGACAAGCGGTCAAGGAAGATCTTCCCAACGAACAGAAGAAACTGAAATAGAACAAGGATAAAAGATTGGCGAAGCATGTAAAGATTTTTTAAAGAAGAAGAAGAAACATCGATTTCCGAGGGGAAGAGTAAATGTGAAAGGATGTATCATTAAAGCCATATTTGTGGTAAGTAATAAATCTTGCAAAAGAAGCGTCAGAAAGGAGGAGTTAAAGTCAAAGAGAAAAAGGGGTATTAAAGTAAAGCGATAAAAAGAAAAAAGGGCATGAAGCCCAACAAGTATCCAAAGTCAAAACAAACAAATAAAACATTTAAAGGTCATGGCGAGCTTCAACAAGAATGGGCCCAAACCAAAGAAAATTCTCGGTCATAAGAGGGGAGCGAGCTCTGACGATCTTGACGTTGAGGGCCCTGACCTGGTCATCATGCTCCGCCAAAAGGTCCGGAGAAACTCGGGACCCGCAATCCATAAGAGAACGTAAGGCCAGCAAGAATCCAACGTGCTGCGCCCCCTCTACCGAAGCTCAGTCAGAGCCCGCTGCACGTCCAAATGCAATCAGATCTCCTCAAAACGAGCCGCCATTAGCTCCCCAAATCTAGCAATACACCGCTTCGACGAAGCCGCACGGGCTTGAGATTCATGTAAGGAGGCATGGACCCCCCTCTCTGACACAATGGCAGACCTAGTCCGAATCTCCGCCTCAGCAAGAAGATCTTTCAGGCGCAGCACCTCAGGCTCCTTAAGGTCAGCCCTTCCCCTCTCTACCTCCGTATTCTCCGATCGTACCTCCAACACAGATACGAAATTCGCTAAAGCAGGCAATTCTTCATCAAGACCCTTAACCCTACTCGCTTCGACTTCCGCCCGTTCAGCGCGAACGACGACCTCGACAAGAGATTCTTCGAGCCGCCCGACCTCAACCTCCAGGGACTCAACTCGCCGCTCAGCAGAATCACCCTCCTCTTGACGAAAACGGATGGAACGATCCGCGAAAGTATCTGGGCGACGACAAGAACGTTTGAGAACGAGAGGAGTGACCACATCGTCGACAGCACATTTCGTGTTTCTACTGGCCTCACCATGATTGTCAGATACGTGGGGAAAGTCGCGGCCGCTCATCGATCGCACTCCCCCAACAGGCGATACAGCAATCGGGTCGTCCTGATGGCTCAGACTATCGACATTAAGAGTGCCCAACCCCAATCTCGAAGTCGCATCCTGGCGAACCTCCGATTATTCGGATTCAAGAAGAGGCTGGTCGGGTTCCGCACACTCCTCCCTAGTCATCCTATTTAATTCAGAGAGCGGGATAGTGGAAGCACCTGGGAAATAAAGTAAACAGTATTTGAGGATATCCCCAAGAATCCAGCGAGATGAAATAGAGAAAATGGTTACCGGGATGAAGCCTCGCGAGAATACGTCTCTCAAAGGACTGATAGAGTTCGAGACTGGAGCGCGTCTCGAGAGAGAGAGGAGGGCATCGGTGGAACTCCTAAAACAGTCAGGAGAATCCATGGAGAGATAAGGAACTGAAAAATGGCCACCAGAAACCAAAGCACGAAAACAAGGGAAGAAAGGAGAAGAGAAAGAAGAGTTACTGAAAGTGGTAATATTCCACTGTGCCTTGTAACGAATGGATGGGATAAAACCTGAAGAATCGTTCTGTCGAATGAAGAAATAATTGCGATCTCATCTAACAACTTCGACGTCCAAACCAGAACACGTCAAACCAGGATCTTGGTCTCGGAGAGTGAAGTATCCCTAAGTGATCAGATCAACGACTTGACCAATCGAGACGCCTTGAGCAGGCCGGAGAGGTGGTGGCCAAGTGGCGTCTTCTACCAAATCCTACGGGACAAAGAGATGAACTAGTACAGAGTTAAATCAGAGTGAAATAAGAAATGTAGTCGAAAGAGATTAAGGAAAGAAGGAGTTTAGGTCGTGAGAGTTGAAAAGGAACCGTTTTGGGTTTGCCGGGTAAGGCCTCGCCGGCCGTACTACCAAAGTGGTTTCGACTTCTACGGCCTAATCTCGTTGGTTTTGGCTGAAACTTGGTGAGTTGAGGTCTTGAAGGATTTGATGAGATGTAGTCGTGGAAGATCTGAGTTTGGAGTTGAAACGGTCAGCGGAGTTGAAAGGAGCCTCATTTGTACGGTCGTGACTACGTCATGCGGCCGTACTCGACAATCTTCAACTAATTCCTCCCACCTAAACGTTTCTGATGGAGCTGATCTTTTGCAAGTTTGAATCTTTATGGAAATGATGAAGAATAGTCGGAGCAGATTCGAGTTTGCTGGAGATCAGGTCGTGGGAGTTGATGAAGGGTTGTCGGAGACAAAACACGATCGAGATTTGTTGTCGAGTGATAGAGAGAGAGTTTGCCGGTTGAGCGATTTAGCCGAGAGAAAC
>OVAU01003994.1:0-10535 GCA_900406315.1 Biscutella laevigata subsp. laevigata | reverse complement strand
CTAAGGTTTTGTAACTCTTCTTTTCTTTTCCTCTTTCGATCTTTGTCTCTCTTATTTTCCTGTATAGGAGTATGAAATCCAAAAGAAGAAGCATCATCTAGTAGATCCATAACAATCATAAGATTAAGATCATAAGTTTACCAGCTAACAAACTATCAAGAAAGTGAGAATGATAAATTATCTTTACATTCTCTGGTGCTGATTCATTTCTCGAGCAATTCTGATTTCTTTGTGTTTCAGCCTCTATTTGTATCAAGGGTGTTGCAGCTATGTTCGGAGATGCGCTAGTGGGTGGAGCAGATTCTTTTCCTGGAAAACAGCGACATTATAAGATTGGCCCACATTATTTCCTAATCCTTGAGCTGATGGAGTTTCCCTTGACTGCTGCAAAATAAAACAGAGAACAAAAATCAAAACGGGAAGACAAAATACAAAGACTCCCAAATGCAAACCATCATTGGCCAAAAGCATCCAAATGAAAACCATCATTGGCCTAATATCTGAGTGTTTGAATCTCATTTCCTCATTTGTAGCCTCCAAAAGCATCCACGTTAGTATGGATACAATGTCAAGTGACCATCTCTCAATATGGATACAATGACAAGACTGCAGGCTTGAGAAAGCCGACCAGGAGCAAAATGGCGGAGATGTCATTATCAGACTCCATGAGAAAGCCCTTCTGAAGGTTTGGGCGAGAAGGCAAGATAACAGTCAATAGAAAGAGTCTAGTGGAAGAAAAAGTGCTGGTACTAAATTGTAAGAAACGCATCTCCCTTCAAAGACGAAGAGGAAGAGAGAAGACAAAGAGGAAGATAGAAAAAGAAATTAAATACTGTAATAATCTTATCCATCGGATTGACGGAAATCAACGACACAAGACGATGAGCGACCGGTCCTCAGTTGTGGAGTTCCGTCCAATTGTGTGTAGGTTCTGTGAGAAAGCATTTTTTTTTAAAACACAGCCTTGCCAAATAAAAAAAAATGGTAACTCATCCGTTGAAAATGAAATTTGAAAATACCGCATGACATTTTTACTCGATTCTAGTGTGAACCCATTCCCTCGCGCTAGCATGGCATCATAGTTGCGTGAACGTATAGTGTTAACGTGCTAAGCTAATATTTTCGTTTTTTATTTTTATTTTTTACGGTATTGTGGTAATGTGTTATTATTATTTAGTTTAACTGTGGTCCGACTGAATTATGGATTAATGAAGCTCATTTATGATTTAATTTAGGCTGCTTTACAGATTAGAATTTGGCGTTACCGACTGAGTTGTTAGACGGTGATTAAAGTTTGTATAACGTTTGGCTTCTGGATATAACTGTAACGGCTGATTAACATTTGGCTACAGAGAAAATTTAAAGTATGAACCATAATCTTATCCTTTGTATTGTTTGTGGGAGAGATTAATTATGTTGGATTTACGGAGTAAAATTTGCTTTTTACTGCTGATTTACGGTGTATAATTTGTCTTTAACGACTGTTTTATGGTTAAACATGACTAAGTTACTTTGTATTTAACGGAAAGGAATTTTCTTATACGTCTGACTTCTGGTATTGTCATGCTTGCGTTACTTATCACGGCTGATTAACGGATAAGAATTTCGTATTACACGGCTGGTTTACGAGTAATGTGCTACTAATGTCTTCTTTACCGGCCGATTTTTTGTTATAATACGGCTGCTATACTTTAAAAAATTTTTACTGGCTTACTTTTTGTGGCTGATTTATTATAGTACGGCTGAGTTTTGTTTTTATTATGGATGTGTATGGAAACAAAGAGATAAAAATGATATTTCATTAAGACAAATTGTGTGTTTACAAAGGCTTGAAGGCCGATCGAACGATCTAGAAAGGCACAAACGGCAAAACACGCGTATAAAATAAGGAAGAACTCTGGATGCGGGAAAAATCACCCGATGATCGATCTCAGTCGAGGGCGGCAAAGTGGAAGACCGTTGAAATCTGTAACGGCAATAGAGCGGAGTCGGTGAAGGAGAGAGAAGAGAAAGAGTCGAAACACACCAGAACTTTAAAAGGAGAAGATTCTGGCTACGTCCAGATATGATCACCTCCTCTGGCTGCAGAGCTCTTCGGTTAGGGAGGTATTGAAGAACTCTGCAGTATGGTGTTGCCGCTCGGGTAAGGACACAACGACAAGAATGGCAGCGAAGGAAGAGTATATGGAAAAAACGCTCCATACAAGAATGGCGGGAAGACTATACGGAAATAAACGCTCCATAATTATTAGAGATTTGATTGCGCTTTACGTGAAGAAACGCATCTTCCTTTAATATGAAGAGGAAGAGAGATCGAAGAGGAAGAGAGATCGAAGAGGAAGCGAAACAAGAAATTATATACTTGAATAACCTTATCTGTTAGATTGATTATAATCAACGATACAGTATTTAGATACTAGTAATACCTAAAAATAGGATTTAATAATTGGAAAATACCTAATAAATATATATAAGGAAATATTTTTTGGAATATTCCAAAATATCACTTAATAAATATCATATACACTATTATTTTTTTAGTTACAATATCTCTGAATTATATACTATTTTAAAACATATTAAATTTGTATGATTTATTCAATTATATTATTAATTATTTTCATTGTTTACGACATAATAGTTATGGATCACTCGAGTATTTAAAATAAATTTCATATTTTTATAGTTAAACATGTTAAATGTTAAGGTTATTTTCAGAATAAAAAATATCCACATTTAACACGGGATCAACTCTAGTATTGTATTAAATTACACCGACTGTACCGATGCATTACTCTTCACGTAACATAAATTTACACTAATCAGCTGATTTGCGAACATATTTTTCATTACGGCTGACTCCACTAATAGGAGTGAGTAATGGTTTCAATACGGTGGACTTATTTTTTCTTTACGGTTAAGTTGCGAACTTTTCAAAGGAACATAAATTTACACTGATAGGCTGATTTTCAAAATTACGTAGGTGATAGGACACAATAGACGGTCAATAAGACAAAATAGGCACGTAATAGGACATCATACCTGCGCAACAAGACATCTCAACTTGTTCATGGACTATTTCTAATGGTATTTACCATAACGACTGAGTTATTTTCTTTACGGTAAACTATTAGAACCATAGCCGTAATACTTAATTATCGTTGATTTACGGAAGTTTTAATGTTCTCAAACGGCTGGTTAAGTTAACTCGAGACGGCTTATTAGTAGATATGAATTACGGATTATGGATAACAATATTTTATGGCTGGTTAAGTTAACTCAGTTGTTATATATGTAATTCGAAAATACATGTTTACTCTCGGGTGAAGTTTGTGGGAAAAAGTTCTTATGGAGAAAGTAATTTAAATAATTGTATTACTCACAATTACTTTTACCTCGATTCTCCTTTCAAAAATAAATAAATTACTTTAACCTCAGTAACGTAATAAGTCATCGTTTCACACGTATAATATGACATAATAGCTTCGTAATAGGTCATCATGATCACGTAGATAAGACATCATAGCCGGGGTATAAAGAGACCCGTAATAAATGTTAACTTTGTTATATTATCATAGAGATCCCTATTATCATAGAGATATTACAAAGTGTTAATGAATGGTTTACTTAATATATTAATATTGCTGATTTAATATTGTATTAAATTACACCGACTATCCTGATGCATTACTCTTCACGTAACATAAATTTACACTAATAGGCTGTTTTGCGAACTTATTTTCCATTACGGCTGACTCCACTAATAAGAGTAAGTAATGGTTTCAATACGACGAACTTATTTTTCATTACGGCTGAGTTGCGAACTTTTTGGAGGAACATAAATGTACACTGATAGGCTGATTTTAAAAATTACATCTGAGTTACTCTGAAAGAGTCAGAATTTGTTTTAGTTATAGTTTAGTTCGCAGAAAGTCTGATTTACATATTGTTCTTTTGCTGTCTGAGTTTGTATTTTATTGTATATGGACTGGATGGAAATAAACATCGAACAACAGATATGAGGAGCATAAGTTAATAATTGTCATTCATTCAAACAACCGATTGAACCATAGGAACAAAACAAATAATTACAGAACTAACCGTAAATAAACCGAAAACAAGAACTTGAAATAACAAAATACATAACAGAACACAAAAAAGAATAATCTAAATATCTTCAATGTTATAAAATGCATAACTGATGGAGAGATGTGAACTGAAAACCGTTCTAAAATATCCTTCTTGAACGTTGATAACTGAAATACTAGACTAGCGACCTTTCGTAAGTTTGAAACCGATTTTTGGGTGAAAACTCAGCCTTTTAGGACGGTTACAATCTCAGCCATCAAGCAAATATCGGTGTGTTGCTTTAAACGGCTGATTTACGTGTTAGCAAATTTCTACTACAACTGCCTTCTGATCTAACATAAAAACAATATAACTCAGCCGTTAAATATGACATTCGAAAATACCTCGGTAACCTAATGAGTCATTATTTCCTAGGTGATATGACACAATAGACGGTTAAGACAGAATAGGCACGTAATAGGACATCGTAGCTGTGCAACAAGACATCTCAACTTGTAATTTAAAATTATTTACGTTAAAGTATTAATAATGTGCTAATATTTTAACATTTTGTGTTCATTGACTATGTGTAATAGTATTACAATAACGACTGAATTATGTTCTATACGGTAAACCCTACCAGTAATACTTAATTATCGTTGATTTGCGGAAGTTTTAATGTTCTTGAATGGCTGGTTAAGTTAACTCGAGACGGCTTATTAGCGAATATGAATTACAGATTATGGATAATAATATTTTAATGGTTGGTTAAGTTAACTCAAAGTCAAATCATGGGATTTCCCGGACTGAGCCATAATTTGCCTCATTGCTCTCGATTGAGATCGCTCTTCGTCGAGTCCTCAAGGTTAATCATACTACATCAATATCTTCTTCGTTTGCATTATTTGCCGCTCCCGACTGAGATCGATGAAGCTAACAAAGTCTTCGTTCTGGACGGATTCGTCCGTAGACTATTTCTCTTTTCTATCGCCTTCTCGCCCAACCTTCAGAAGGGATTTCTCATGGAGTCTGATAATGACATATGCGACCTACTACTCTAGTACAACTCGAAAGGTTACAAGGACTCGACGGCCGATCGAACGGTCTTCAAAGACGCAAACGCCAAAGCTCCATCTACCACTCAGCTCCAGTTGGTGGACAAAACAGGAGCTCAGTCGTCGATGATCGGCCTTCGATCGTTTGTAACCTTTCGAGATGGATTGATGAAAAATCATTTGTTATGTATTTGCTTCAATACACAACAACTCAGCCATGATTAGAGAACAACTCCGTCGTAATGTCATTGTATCCATGCCCATGACTTCATATCCCCCAAACTATCTCCTCTTTATTTTCGCGTGCTTTGGCGTTTATCCTTTTGTAGATCGTTAGATTCGACTTCGAGCCTTTGTAATCCGTCTACTTTTCTTAATGCAATATCCACTTCTATTGTTTTTGTAGCATTTTCTTTTGTACGATATGTTTCATTTAAATCTCATATGCAACAAAATCAGAACTTCATGCGTTAAAATAATAATATCTTCATAAATAAATAAATCGCTCTAAATAACTCAGCCATGATAAAAAACACAAGACAACTGTGATAAAAACACAAGACAGCCTAATAACATAAGATTATTAACTCAGCCGCATATTATTTAAATTAAACTCGGCCATTGAAATCCATATAATATAATATTATAATCTAATCAGTAAATCGCTCGTATTACTTTACCAAGGTAGAGTACGTCTGAGCATTAATAACTCATTAAATGACAGCTAATATAATAACCGATGAATAATACGTCTGAGCTATTAATGTCTTATCACCTGGAAAAGAATGTCTTTTTACGTTACCGATGTAAGAGAAGGGGTCGGCCGTAATTGAATATTAACCAAATGCATGTATCCACTTTATTGAATTTACAAGTTGAGAATTGATAATGCTATCAACATGTCTGTCGATGCTCTCACACTTGGTTTAGACCTTACGTGTAGATCACATATTTGATTAATCAAAGATGATCATATTATCCAAATAAGCTTATCCATATTCATCTATTAATCAAATGTATTCTAACTCATATAAAGTTGCTCAACTATAAGGTAAATCCATAATTTCATTCATATTGAATATTACTCGTATTAAGCAAATCAATAATCTTAGGCAACTATGATATGTCATATCACCTCAAAAAGTAATTATCTTTACGTTACCGATGTAAGAGAACGGTTCGACACTAACATCGAGGTTACATGGAACGCGGTAGTTTCAAATTTCATATCTAAGGGCTAAGTTATCTTGTTATTTACATCTTGGCTGAGTTTGGGACAAGGTTATTCCAGTCTTTAACTTATTTTTCTCTTCCTCTTTGTCTTCCATCTCTTCGTCTTTAAAAGGGAGTTCCGTTTCTTTGTCGTAATCAAACAAAATCCTTGTTCCAGTCTTTAACTTATTGTTCTCTCCCTCTTTGTCTTCCATCTCTTCGTCTTTTATCTTGCCTGTTCGCCCTACCTTCAGAACGGTTGTCTCATGGAGTCTGATAACGACATCTCCGACTTACTGCTCGAGTACCATCGTCTTCTCGTTGTATCTTCACTTATCGACGGTCACTTCTCCTTGTATCTACACTGACGAATATACAGCAAGGAAACGATGAAAGTCGGGCCATGGATTGGGTACGAACTTACTCGACCGATTTTGGGTGAAAACTCAGCCTTTTGGGACGGTAACAATCTCAGCCATAAAGCAAATAACGGTGCGTTGCTATACACGGCTGATTTACAGCAAATTTCTATTACAGCTGCCTTCGGGTCTAACATAAAAACTATAAAACTCAACCGTTAAATATGACTTTCGAAAATACCACAGCCGTTAATAATATAATGTGGCATACATTGCTTTCATACATATAACTAAAACACCTACAGTAAAGAAGAACACTGACATCGTCTTCTTCATCACACGCAGTTTCATTTTATCAATATGGCTACGAAAGTGATTTGCTAAGTTCATCTTAGCTTCTTGAATTCGTTGCAAATTCTCCCCCACGTCGTCTTTAACCTCTTGAACTTCCTCTTTAATTTCCTCCTCATCATGAGCCAAACGGTGGCGAATCTTAGCCAATTTCTTCCTCATCTTATCCAATTCATCGTCAACTCCTTCGTCCACCCATTTAAATACATGCATGTCATTCTTCCACGACCAAATGCAAACAAATTATTAGAATTGATAGCATGTTCTACTTTAAGCATGCATTAAAATGTGATAAGGTATCAATCCAAACCAAATGCTTAACCAATTTTCGACTAACAATTTCAACTTTATTCCATTATACCTCATCCTCTGCGGCTATAGCGCATCGATAAAACCTCTGAAACAGATCCTCAAGTATTTGCGAGGTCCTAACAACGATTGGGTTACCACACCAGCAAGTCTTTGGAACTTCGTACACTAGCGTTCTCTGTCAGCTCAAATCACTTGACGCTGGAGCCTGCGCCAAACTCCCTAAGCTATCTGACATGTCTGCTGGGAAACTATCTGATTTGTCTGACATGTCTGCTTGGAATCTCGAGATTGTTTATACTGGAAGAAAACAATTTTGTGTGGCTTTTGTGTAGTAAGAACAGATTCTTGTTTAAGTAAGTTGTAATATTAACTTCTAATGTCTGATTAGTATAGGGTTAACAAAGAAATAGTTGTAAAGTAAAAACGGCGAAAATTCAATTACTTACCTCGGTAAGTAAGAAGACATCATTTGGCTCGTAATACGACGTAGTAGCTGTGTGATAAGACATCATAGTCATGCAGTAGGACTTTATGTATTCTTCATAGTGATTTTCTGATAACGTTTTAATGTCAATAGTTGTTATTAAAGCTCAGACGTACTTTTTACTAAGTAATAAGAGTGATTTACGGTTACTAATTTGTCTTATACGACAAAGATATATAATAAGTTGTTATGTCTTAATTTGGCACAACAGAGTTCTGGTTTAAAATGGTTGATTTATTGAATATATTTTATATGGTATAATAAAAAATTTCTCAGCGATCAAGTAAATACCGGTGTGTTGCTACACGGCTGATTTACGGGTTGACAACTCTTATATACGGTTGATTCCGGTTCATAATCAATTAAGCTCTTGGTTCAGTCTGGTTAAGCACAAACATCCTCAATAAAGGTCACTATAACTTTGTCTTTAATAGCTGCATTTAATATTTAGGTTATTTAAATGCGTTTCATGTTATGGCGGCTGAGTTATATGAGTTGTTTTGACTGAGTGAAATTTATCTCAAAACTCAGTCGTAGAGTATAACGGCCAAACAACAGTGTTTCAATTACTTACCTCGGTAAGTAATAAGATTTCATTTGTCTCGTTAATACGACATAATAGCTGTGTGATAAGACATCATAGCCATGTATAGGACATTATGTATTCTTCAGAGTGATTTATTGATAACGTTTTGATTAATATTCTCTTAATATTAATAGTTGTCAATTAATGAGTTATTAATGCTCAGACGTACTCTACCTCGGCAAGGTAATCAATTTACTATCAACGATAAAATCATTAACTCTTGTATTAATCAACTAATAAATTCCATAAAAACCTCCACCGGAGCTGCTCTATTTATCAGTTCTTTAAATATTCAAAACGGCAGGTTTTTTTTGGGTTATGGTTGAATTTTACAGTAAGGGTGATTTACGTATTATAATGCAGTTCTTTTTTTGGCTGAGTAAATTTTAATGTATAAGTAAAATTTCTTCTCAGCCGCTTATGAGTAACTTATACGTAAATTAAACACAAGTCAGACGTCTAAGAAATATTTATGTTGGTACGTTGAATTTATTGAAAGCTGTTCAATTTTTTAAGTTGTCAAAGAAATATTTTCGTAGTTTTCGATTATGTATGTGAAGATAACTTGTGCATGTTCGAATTCTCCATTCGTAATTTGTGCCTGTTCAAGTTATGACGGCCCGTAAGTGGGGCATCTTCAATACTTGCGTATATATATCAAATCATTGGTTCACATCTACATGACATGCACAAGTTACGAATGGGGAATTCCAGCAGTCTCACGAAGTAGACAACAATTGTGGAAGATGATGCATCAGTGGAGTTTGAGACCCCATTTCCTCTTCCAGAAGACGCGGTTTACGCTTCCATCACAATGGTGCTTCCTCGTGGATGGAGCTCTACATCGGAAGATTGGAAGAATGTCAGGGATCTTCTCAAATTTTTCAGGAAATTCTAAAGCGTTTTGATAGCGCGTCGTTTTTCGTAGTTTGTTTTCCATTACTCGACTCTTTCTATGTGTAGCTCAGCGAATTATAAACGATGTATTTATATAACTCAATTTTGTCGTTAAGGTGACTTAGTTGGAACTACCAATATAACACAACCGTGTCATATAAATGAGTATACGTAAATCAGCCTTTAAAAGTAAGTCAGTCGTATCATGGGTAGAGTACGTCAAATCGTTAATATCGAGAAAACCAGTAAATAATAATGGGACAGGGAATTAAAATTATTAACGCGGCTACGTAATAAGACGTAGCCATTATGTCTTATTACGCAGGTAGATGTAATATTACACAGCTATTATGTAACATTACAAGGTAGGCAGATGATGTCTTGTTTTGTTACCGAGGTAAGAGTATAGATGAAAACAATTATCGAGAATAATTTCCCCCCAAAATTTCTAACGGATAAGATTATCAAGGGGATTTATATCTCTTCGTTTCAATACACAGTCATTACTAAAACACTACTCAACCGTACTAGAAAGATTATATTCCATAATCGGTCAGAAAGGGTCGGCATTAACATCGATATTACATGGAACGCGATGGTTTCAAATTTCAGTAACGGCTAAGTTATATAGTTTTTATTTACATCGTAGCTGAGTTATCTAGATTTTATCTAGTTTTTAAATACCGGTATTGTCCAAAAAATTTCATATGTCCTATTACGTGGATACTGTCTTGAAAAAAAGCCTAAGATTAAAACACAACTCAGTCGTATCAGACAAAAGAGCCTACAGGATGAAAACACGAAGTCGAAAGATGAAGTGGAGCGGCTGCACTGTAGACAGGTATATCTCGATTAAACCATGGCAAAAGCTATTGTTGATGAGCAAGAAGAATGTGGAAACGATGTTCTTCTGTGCTGCAATTGTCGTTTTTATTGTTATGGTAATTACAAAATTTCAGTAGTTCTTAGTTATCTAGTTGTTAGTTGGTACAGTTGTCTGCTTGTCTAGTTCTATTTCACATTTTTACCCAAGAAAATTAATATGAACCGTCTATATTCAATTAACTTGCATGAAACCGACCGAAACCCAACAAAACTTACAAGATAAGACATTTACGTTTTTCTTATAATTAATCATTAATCTCATTCTCTTTATTAAAGCCAGTCTAGTACTCCCTCCGTTCCTCAATATAAGAGGTTTAAACATTTTA
>OVAU01003993.1:0-10539 GCA_900406315.1 Biscutella laevigata subsp. laevigata | reverse complement strand
TGAATCTAGTCAAGAGATTGCAAGGATCTTATCTGGAAAAATGATCTTTGAAGCGAGAGCGCGGGTCTTGATCTTTTGATATTCCTAAATCTAGGATTAGCAGAATCCTGTTTTAATTAAGCACATGTTTCCTGAACTCTAATCATCGGTTTCATTCTCTAGTCCATTTGCTTAGGATTGTTTCACCCTTGCTTTTTACTTGCTTCGTTCTGTTTTACTTTATGCCATTATCTTAGGATTGTTAGTGACAACGTTCAATTCCTATTCTGCTTAGACCAGTTAGACTATGTATAGACTGATTGACCTAGTGCAACTCCCGATTTGGTTCGATATTACCCACTCCTCTTTTATTGCAATTATCTGTGTTCTTCTCTGCTCTACTCTTTCATAGTAGACGTAGTGGAAGTACGCAATAAATCAATGTACAAACCCAACCCGCAATGTGTATATTCAAGACTGGCTCGCGAGGTTACACCCAAATTGATATCTCTAAAAACGATTGTCCACAGCTACGGAAATGTTTGTGGGGGGAAGAGGTAAGTTTGTGGCTATTGAGATTTAGCCACAAAATTGTCACGAAAATAAATTTGTTAATATAGTGTCGTGGCTAGACCATTTTGTGGCTTCTTAAGAAAAGCCACAATTATATTTGTTGGTGTTTATCGTCACAAAGTATTTGTAGGGTTTTGCGTGGCTACACAATCACAAATTTATAAAAACAATATAAATCAATTATTATTTTAAAATAGAAAATGAATAAATTAATATATTAATTTTATATATTAATAATTATGTTTACATTAATTATATTAATGTTATATATTAATAATTAATTTTATATCTTAATTAAATTAATTTTATATATTAAGAATTAATTTTACATATTAAATTAAAGAAATGTAGGTCGTTTGCCGCTCATCGCCCTCACCACTAGTCGCTTTGCCCCGCTTCAAAATTGGTGCCAGTAAATGCACCCCGGCCCACCTTCTTCAAATTTGGTGACATTGTCGACGAAGATGGCCTTTGCAAGGCCATCATAAGCTTGAAGTCGTGAAACATAGACAACAAGGATGGTTGCCGCCCTAGCCTAGTCTCTGGGCCTTGTCGTCTCCAACATTAGCATTGCGTAGCGCCGACATCGAAGGAGACGGGCATCAGAGGAGAAGAAGGTTGACCCTCGCTCATATATTCGAGAAACGTATGCCCTCGCCTAGCTCTGCCTCACCTTTCCTGTCAACTGTCGGCATTTTATTTGCAGAGAAAGAAGAAACAAGCACGAAGGAGCTGAAGAGACAAGGAGAAAAGCCAAAGAGAAAGAAAAAAAAATGAGATGAAAATATCAACCATTGGACTGATTTTTATCAACGGTCAAAGATGATCTTAGTCTCTATAGATTAGCTAATTAGAAATCGATCTAAATATTAACTATTTATTATTCTTAATCTAACTATTTATTTATTCTTAGATCTGAAGGTTTACTAATGATTAATAGCCCAATCATATTAGGATATGTTTTTCTGGAGATTAACTGAAGACAATTTGGGGTTTATTTGTCAAAAATGATAAATTCATGTTGTTTACTCTTTTGGTTTCGCCATTTGAGAGGAGAAACTCCGGTTTTGCTTTCGTCGAACTCTATATTTTCTTCGGTGACATGGTTTGCAATCTTCCTATGAGCCCTCAATTGGAGCAGATTCATGGTGAAATTTGTGACCCTTTTCGAGCTCTCGTGTATGTTTTCTCCTTTTAATTTTTAGCATTTGCCTCATTCTTTCCTACAATTTTTTTATATATTCGTATTATGAACAATCTTCAAATAGAACATCAGATGTTTTTGAGTGTTCACTCAATCTCAATGCGAGTAAACCAAGAGTTGGTTGGTTAGAATATGAGTGAGTAATACTTGATGAAAAGAGATAGATATAAGCATCACTGGAAATATACTTCTTCAATGAAATGAAAGATTCCCAATTATTTACTTGTTGAAATGGTTTCCAGAGATTGGATAAGATCAAAGATTCAAGTAAACAAAGCAAACAATTGGAGGAACGCACATAGGAGATGACAGAGTGTGTAAAAGGTATGTTTAATATTATAATTTTTCGGCAATTTTTTAGTTTATGTTTTGTAAAATACTCTAAGCATCTTTATTAATGATTCAATTGTCTTTGTCATGCTACTAATATTGTAAGTCTTGGAAACATTCTTGCCAGACCCCTTCAATAGAAAATGATGTTTGATCAAATATAATGCTTATTTTCGTTTTTGAGATGGATGTGATGAGAAGGAAAGATTATTGATGTGTAAAAATGAGTTTCATCCATGTTTTAGTAGTTTCTATTTGTTTATGTAATATGCATTTTTATGTCAGGCTAGTTAAGGAATTCGACTGTGAACTCAAGGACGATGAAGTTATAAATTCTCCAAAAGTAAATAAGTAATTAAACGATGACAAACAATCTATGTTGAATTGTTATACTCTATCTTCACGTCCAGATGTCTTAGTATTTAGAGACGGTTTTTTGTGGTTGAATTTACGAACATTTTATTTTGGTGTTAGGTTTTATTCTGATTTTTTGTATTTTAGATGATGTTGATACTTTTTTAGGTTTTAGAATGTCTATTCAATTTGTGTTCTAATTCTTAATTCTTGTTTGTTTGACTAGACACTTTAGTGTTATAGATCCTTACATGTATTGTTATATGATCATGTAATTCAACATCAGTATGATGAGTTAGATACACGAAATGCGGTCTAGTAAAACATTGATTAATAAAAATAACACTCGACTTGGATTACGATGAATTAAAACATGTAAATGGTGGTCATCAAAAAGTAGTTAATCAAAATAATAAGTATCAACAAATATAGACTATATTATCACTGTAATAAACATGCGTTCTATTAACAAATTAATTACTAGTTTTAATCATCATGTGGACAAACAAATATTAATACCACATAAATATGTGTATGAACAAACTAGTATTTACGAATTGACGATATAAATTCATATTTCTTTTGTAAAACCCACTTCTCAGTACACGCATAATTGTTTTTGTAATCAAATTAATTTTGACCATTAGATGATCTAATTAGATCTCAATACAAAAATACATCCCATAATCAACTCATATTTTTTTTTCTGCGTGAATCTCTAATGGTTTCCTTCACCATTCTTTCATGTAAGGGTTATTTTTGACATCTCTCCTTTTCATTTTTCTTTCTACAATTATGCGTATGCTTTCTTCGTTTGGTCATGTTTAGATTCAAAAGTGTCTCTACAATTATGCGTATGCTTTCTTCTAATACTTTAGAGAGATGTCGAAAATAATCCCGAGAATGGTGAAGGAAACTATAAAATATTCACGCAATAAAAAATCAATTTGATTATGAACATTGAATATGTTTTTGTGTTGAGATCTTGTTAAGATCTATGGTCAAAATTAATTTGGTTGTACTTTAATAAACCCTATAATTAATAGTTTGTTCCACCGACTTTCTTTGTTGAGTTGTACTTTAATCGTATTTCACCTCGTTAATCTATTATTTCAAATGAAAATAAAATAAAGCTAGAATTGAGTCTGCACCATGTGCAGATATTTATTTTAAAATTAATATTAACATATTGTAAAAAAAAATTAATGTTAATTCTATGGAGATTATTATAGTAGAAGAATATTTTTTACCTTATATTTTTAATTTAAAATAAATTTTAGATTTTAAATATTTTTTGATTTAATCTAAATATCCAACTTATTACAAATATTGTTAATTAACCAATGATTTATATTTATTGTTTGAAAATAAATTTGTTAGAAAGTAATTAGATAAATCCAATATATTTTTATTAATATTTTTATTTAATATCTTAATCAGTTTGTTAGAGATATTTTAGTTTAAATTTTAAAATTATTATATTATCCATATAATAAATATGGACGAAAATTAATTGATTAATATGATTATTTAATTAAATATTTTTATTTAATACCTTAGTTAGATGGTTAGAAATATTTAATTTAAATCATCCTAGAAAATAGTCTACTATAACTTTTTAAAATAGATAAACTATGTTTTAATAGAATAGATGATTGCAAGTAATATTATAAATTACAAAGGGTTAATTGTTGTAATATTGGCTGTTTAATTTTTTTTTTGGTACAACATGCATTATGAAGAATTCAATCTCGAGTAGTAACGCAAAGACCAAATTAGCACAAACCAGGTAGATTTTTGTTTTGCAATTTATCCTATAACATTTGTTTCGTGTTTGATTTATTGGCATCAAATGATTAAATAAACGAACTTTTACCCGACGAAAAGTGAATGAAAACATTTTTTTTTTCATTGGAGATGATGCCAAATACTCGTTTTCTCTTGGCAGTTGTCGACGGGAACAAAACCGAACTCCGCTTCTAAGATCTTCGACGGAAACGAATTATCAGATCTGATCTGTGTTAGTTCTCAGATTCTCTCCACTCTATTTCTGTTTCGAGAGAGAGAGAGAGAGAGAGAGAGAGAGAGTGAGTGAGCGAGCGAGCGAACAAGCAATCGGAGAAGAAGAAAATATGGAGCAGTTCTTAGATAAGTTGCCGCAGATGGATCTGATGCGGTCGGAGAAGATGACGCTCGTCCAGCTTATCATCCCTGTCGAATCTGCTCACCGTTCTATCACTTATCTCGGCGAACTGGGTCTCTTACAGTTTCGCGACGTATGTCTGTCACTCAGATCCGCCTTTCTCTTTACAAAATTGATTTGAATCTGTTGCTTTTTCTGTCGTAGTTCTCGGTTTAGATGATTAAGGATTAGTGAGAAACTGAGGCGGTGTTTGATCTCGCAATTTAGTGGAAACTTTTATATCTTTGATCTGTTTCGACTGATGCCTTACTTCAACCGTGAGTGGACATGCTAATGATGATATTTGAAATTGGAACGAAATTCGTAGATCCATGTTTTAATTTAGCATTAATGGATCTTCATTTCTGTTGGAAATTGGTTTTCCTTCAAGTTTTTGACATTTTAGTTGGATACGTTTTTGAAACTCGCTAATGACATTTTAGTCGGATACGTTGTAAATTCGAAGCAGCTCACACTGTATTTCTTCGTTTTCTTAACAGCTAAATGCCGATAAAAGTCCCTTTCAACGCACATTTGCTAATCAGGTATCATGAACGAGACGTTCTCTGTTATTCTATTACATTTTAGCTCTGTTGTATGTGATTCTATAGTTTTCGAGTTTATTTATGTGGTGGGGGAATTTGGCTTGGTATGAATGTGTATATATAAGGCTCAATACAGGTAGATCATATTGCTCCAGTGCGGAAATATTGCTTCCTTAGTCATAAGTTTTCTCTTCCATATTGTCTTTATTTCTTAAGCGTTCAAGCTGAAAGTTATAAGAGTTAGATGTAGTTTAGAGACTTGGGGTTTCGTGATTCAACTTTGACACGACACATTTGTATTCGATGTCAAATGGTATGTGGTGAAAATTATAAGGCAGAGGTTCTTTGCTTATGCAAATTCTTGGGGATTTGAATAGGTAAAACGATGTGGAGAGATGTCAAGGAAGCTGCGTTTCTTTAAAGACCAAATTGATAAAGCTGGTCTGAGATGTTTGCCACGCCATGAATTAGAACCGGACATTGAGCTTGGAGATTTAGAGGTCAGAAATGAAATTTCTAGTTTTTTTTTCTGCTGAGAAGTGGAGTATTTATTATCTATTGTAATGCCACTTTTATTGGGGGATGTGGCGTGATTTCTTTCTTTTGACACCTATAGTTTTCTTTATATCCTCAATTGCTTTCTTCGGCAGAGACAACTTGCTGATCACGAGCATGAGGTACTAGAAATGAATTCAAACAGTGAAAAGCTTCGGCAAACATATAACGAACTTCTTGAATTCAAAATAGTTCTTCAAAAGGTATGTGTATTCGCCTTTCGTTTTCAGAATTATATCCAGTGATTGGAAATGTTTCGTATTTCTGATTTTCTCCCTCCAAATTACCTGAAAATATCTTGATCATTGACAAGGTTACATAGTGCAGTAGTTGTTATTCAGTTTTCCTCTTCCTCTTTAATGCTTAACTTTCTCATAAAATGCTGTTTTACTTCATTTCAGGCAAGTGGTTTCCTCGTCTCAAGTAATGCTCATGCAATTGGAGATGAAACAGAACTACATGAAAGCACCTACTCAAATAATGGTTTTATTGAGACTACCTCTTTACTGGAGCAGGTGATTGCACGTCAAAGTTTTCAATTTTACTGTTCCCGAGAATCTGAAAATTATTTTTACTAATATTTCAGTTATTTTCTTCACAGGAAATGAGACCGGAACCCTTGAATCAATCAGGATTGAGATTTATTAGTGGAATTATTAACAAAGAAAAACTTCTTAGGTTCGAAAGAATGTTGTTTCGTGCAACAAGAGGCAATATGCTTTTCAACCAAAAACCCTCCGATGAGGAGATCATGGATCCTTCGACATCAGAAATGGTGAATTTGATCCCTTATTTTCTTACACCGCATAATCTGTTATCTCCATGATAACCATATTCCATTTCAATGAGATGTTTATTTAGTAACTTGTTTGTGCTAATAGGTGGAGAAAATTGTATTTGTGGTATTCTTTTCTGGGGAGCAAGCAAGGACAAAAATATTGAAAATATGTGAAGCATTTGGTGCAAATTGCTATCCTGTCCCCGAGGATATAACAAAACAAAGGCAAATTACGAGAGAAGTAAGTTAGATTTACCAAAACTTGTAATTTTATCCTATTGACAGTGATCTATTCCAAGATATTTGTATGCTTTTAGTAAAACGTTTACGACTAGTTGATTTCTTTTTTATTCATATGAAATTGTTGCTTTGACTTTGGCATCTCAATCATATGCGACTGTTATGTGCTGTGCCACACTATGTTATCCTGATTAGTTACTGCATCGCATTAGGATAAGTTCGTTCTTTTGCACTTCTTCATGTCTTGGTTGTTATTCCTAATATATCTTTGTACCTGGTGTATAGGTTTTATCCAGACTCTCTGATCTGGAAGCCACTCTAGATGCTGGAACTCGCCATCGGAACAACGCCCTCAATTCTGTTGGTTATAGTTTGACCAAATGGATGACCACGGTAAAATATAGCATCTGCAGTTAGTTCTATTTTTTATCTTTCTGGTTAAATATATTGGAGACTGTATGGAACAGCCATGATATTAACTGGCCTTTTACTGGTAGGTACGGAGAGAAAAAGCTGTTTATGATACTCTAAATATGCTAAATTTTGATGTAACCAAGAAATGCCTTGTTGGAGAAGGTTGGTGCCCCACATTTGCTAAGACCCAGGTATACTACAACGTTTTCCTCTTTTACATAATCTACTACTATTTTCGTGCCAGTGCAGTTCATCAACTTCTGTGCAGATTCATGAGGTCCTGCAGCGAGCCACTTTCGACAGCAATTCTCAAGTGGGCGTTATATTTCATGTAATGCAAGCGGTAGAATCACCTCCCACCTATTTCAGAACGAACAAACTTACAAATGCGTTCCAGGAGATTATTGATGCTTACGGGTTAGTTCTACTTACTTTGTCTAATAGAATGTACAACAAGCATTAAAAAAACCTCAACGCAGGTGTTTTGTGACTTTTTTCACATGTTTCCTTCATCATACGTACATGAGTTTAGATGAAATGGCTGGTTTAAAACAAAGATGAACTTTCTCCGTTCTGTATTTTCTTAATCAAGTTTTTTGTTGATTGCATGTACCAGTTTATTTCCGCTGATACCCATTTCATTTATGTTTAATTTGATGCTTACTTGGCAGTGTTGCGAGATACCAAGAGGCCAACCCAGCAGTTTATTCAGTGGTCACATATCCCTTTTTGTTTGCTGTTATGTTTGGGGATTGGGGTCATGGTCTTTGCTTACTACTAGGAGCGTTGTATCTTCTTGCTCGTGAAAGAAAGCTGAGTACGCAGGTACGGTTGGCACCCAAATATTTTGTATTAGTTGAATGAGAAACTGGTGACGATACTGGCTTTGAGCATGAGATCTTTTCTTCTCGTATTAAGTAAAACATCTGAGTATCCGACATAAGAGTTTGCTTTGTTTTGTTTAATGGTGGATAGATTTGGTACCTTTTGGCTTTGAAATGTTGCATCAAAAGTTATATCGCGATTTCTTGTGCTCTTAGATTGTAATGGAATTTCCTGTTCTCTCAGAGGCTTTTTGTTTTCCAAATGAGAGAGGTGGTCCGGTTACATAGAATTGATATAGGTTATGTCGCATATTACACTTAGCTTTGGTTAGCTTGAGAAAAAAAAAACTTCTGTAATGTGAATATCATTACCCTTCTGTGAAATTTCTACCTATGTGGTATGATTTTTCTGTATCATTTCTACTAGAAACTTGGAAGCTTTATGGAGATGCTCTTTGGAGGCCGCTATGTAATCTTACTAATGGCACTATTTTCAATATATTGTGGGCTTATCTACAATGAGTTCTTCTCTGTACCTTTCCACATATTTGGTGGTTCAGCTTACAAATGCAGAGATCCTACTTGTAGGTATGTGTTGTGTCTGAATCTTTGATGTCTTTTAGTAAAGAGTCCAGTCTTTTTTTTTATTATCTTTTTTTTTTCTGATATGCATATTACATTTTATCCAGCGATGCTTACACGGCTGGTTTAATCAAGTACCGTGATCCATACCCTTTTGGCGTAGATCCTAGTTGGCGTGGTAGTCGTTCGGAACTGCCTTACCTAAACTCTCTTAAGATGAAGATGTCTATTCTGCTAGGAATTGCTCAGATGAATCTGGGACTAATACTAAGTTTCTTCAATGCTCGCTTCTTTAGCTCTTCATTGGACATAAGGTTTGGCATTTTTTGGTTTCTGAATTCTGTCCTGTGTTTAAAAGACCAGTCCACATAGATGGCTTGCTTTATGTCTTTGTGATGTGTCATCAGGTATCAGTTTGTGCCTCAGATGATATTTCTGAACAGCCTCTTTGGTTACCTTTCCCTGCTCATAATCATCAAGTGGTGCACCGGATCGCAAGCAGACTTGTATCATGTAATGATCTACATGTTTCTAAGTCCAACCGAAGAACTTGGTGATAATGAGTTGTTCTGGGGCCAGCGTCCACTTCAGGCACGGTTTCCTCTTCTCTTTTTGTTCCGTCCTTAATCCTTTCGACTCTTAACACACACACACACACACACACACACAATTGATAATATTCTACAGATTCTGTTATTGCTAATGGCATTCATTGCCGTCCCATGGATGCTTTTCCCAAAACCCTTTGCCCTCAGAAAAATCCACATGGAGGTAAAGCTTTCACTGCATCTATTCTTTTTTTTTGGGGTCTGGCTTTTATCAAAGGGATGATTTATTTTTCTTTCTTAGAGGTTTCAAGGTCGCAGTTACGGCATTCTTGTTTCTTCTGAGGTGGATCTCAATGTAGAAGAACCAGACTCCGCAAGAGGCCATCATGAAGAAGAGTTTAATTTCAGCGAGATTTTTGTACATCAGTTGATACACTCCATAGAATTTGTTCTAGGTTCAGTTTCTAACACAGCATCTTACCTTCGTCTTTGGGCTCTTAGGTAAAAATCATTACTGATAGTTTCCGCCTTTTGCGAATGACCAAACTTAATCCTTTTTGGTATCATATCTAATATAGTCTTTTGGCCTTAACAGTTTGGCTCATTCGGAATTGTCGACGGTCTTCTATGAGAAAGTCCTCCTTCTCGCTTGGGGGTGAGTGGATTACTTTTAGTTGTTGCATGTCTAAAACTTACTTCTTCAAGAATTTTTATATATTAATGAAAATTTGGTACGTTTTGGAAACAGGTATGAGAACGTTTTGATCCGGTTAATCGGAGTAGTGGTGTTTGCGTTTGCAACAGCGTTTATACTTCTGATGATGGAAACATTAAGTGCATTTCTACATGCTTTGCGTCTTCACTGGGTTGAATTCATGGGGAAGTTCTTCCATGGAGATGGTTACAAGTTCAAGCCTTTCTCTTTCGCTTTAATTGCAGATGACAATGAATAAACAAAAAAAAACCCTAAATTCTCCCGAGCCATTTGCATATCTCACTCTCCGCAGTTTATTTTTCCCCCCAAAAGATAGATTTATATATATATATATATAGAAGAAAAATTGGCTTTTCCAAAAACCCCGAAACACATTATACTGTAACTCCCATGCTTCTTTTTGAATATTTTTAACCAAATCGGTATATGTTATGCCGTAGTTGTTAACGTCGGAGAAGTGGAGAATGTCTATGTTTTCCCCCTAAAAAGATACATGTAAGATCGTTTTTGGAGTTTTTCTCTTAAATATAAATGAAACCTTTTGTGAACTCTGTTCAGTTGCCAATGAAATGTGCTTCTTCTCTTAATTCAGAATAGGAACAAATGTACAAAGATCACAAGACTACATATATCTTTTTAGCAACGACTTAGAGATGATATGTTGCTACATCGTTTCTACATATAAAAAAAGGTTATGGATGTAGTGATGAGTTAGC
>OVAU01003992.1:0-10542 GCA_900406315.1 Biscutella laevigata subsp. laevigata | reverse complement strand
CATTTATTTAGCTTTTCTCAAATTTGTGTATTTTTTCTCTTACTAAAACAATCACTAATTACGATAATTTTTTTGAATAAACTAGTATGTAACATAAATCCCTAGAACTTAAATTTTTCAAAACTTGAATTAATTGTTATTAAAGTTTCTAATTTATAGAAATTTATATTCAAGTCAAATGTATTAGTTAAAAAAATCATGATTAAAAATTAGTGAGTGCATTTTTTACTAATCTCGCGCGTTGCGCGAGCCTTTCCCTGGTACTAAATAAGATTGCGTATGACATTATTTAATCATATTTATTTGCCACGTCATCAAGGCCTGACAGATGTCTACAAACGATGATCTAACGGAACTCTAAACTCCGTTTAATTAAGTTTAACACACTACCGTCTCCGGTTTTGATATTGAACCCCTCACTTTCCTTTTATTTGCAAAAGACACCTATTATTTTGCCTGTCTTCTCCTGATTTTTTTTTTTAATTTCCGATTCTCGGTGTAAATCACTATCTCCTTTGCTCTCTGGCCTCTGCACTCCGCCGAAGTACCGCAGTGCAGGTATTTTAGCTTCACCCTCTTTCTCTTAAGCTAAGCGTATTTTGCTTCATGATTCTTGCAACCTTAAACTATGTAGGAAACTTCTGGAACCGTTATGTCGCTTCGTGAATCAACGTTTTAGGTTTACGGATTTGCTCATTCTGTAGTTTTAGGCTTTCGGGAATTAGTGTCTAGAGTTCTGGAGCTCGACATTCCTTTTTTTCTATGTGAAAAATTTGACAAGTATAGGTTTCTGCTTGCGTTTCTGATACTTTCTCAATGTATGCTCCTTCCAAGGCAAACTAGAGAGAACTAGCCGTCTCCAATAATGGCTCGCAATTTATCAGAGGCCTCAGAGTCTCCTGTTAGGCACAGGCGGTCTCCTCGCCGGAGAAGTCCATCTAGAAGAGAAGAGTATTCAGGTTTGCAAAGCCGTAGTTCTAGGTCTCCTTCACCACGGACCAAGAGACTAAGAAGAGCTCAAGGCGACAAGGAGGCTGGAAGAAGTAGAGGTAGAGAAGGCGACAAGGAGACTGGAAGAAGTAGAGATAGAGAAGGCGACAAGGAGGCTGGAAGAATTAGAGGTAGAGAAGGCGACAAGGAGGCTGGAAGAAGTAGAGGTAGGGAAGGCGACAATGAGGCTGGCAGAAGTAGAGATAGAGAAGACGACAAGCATAGTGGTAGGGGAAAGGAGAAGAGAAACAGTAGGGAAGTTGAAAGGGAAAGGGATGGAGAAAGAGGAAGAGAAAAGGAAATAAGAGATAGAGCTACTGCCTCCAGGTCAAGGCATGATGAGGTATATGTTATTTTGCATTCTGCTTGTAAAGTATTACATATTTGCATATTTGCATTCTGCTTGTAAAGTATAATCTGATTTAAATTCTTTAGATATGGTTTATACTACTAAAGGTTAGTCTATGCTACTTGTTTCAATTCATTGTTTTACCTTTTCAATCGTCTGAGTCAATAACTTGAACCTACAGACAGCCATTTTCTTACTTACTGTTACTGTACTGCTAAATGACTTAACGTAGTGTCTTTTAAATTGCATATCCAGTAACATCACTTTGTATGTTTCTTTTATTAGTAAAAAGCTCATTATTTAGAATATGGTCGCTTTTGCAGTTTTATTTATTTATCTGCTACCCATAACCAATTTCCTTAACTCGATTCTGTGAGTCACATATGTTCGGTATTTCTTCTGTCGTTTTGATTGCCTTTTCACTTTTCAGGGGTCTGATGCAAGAGGGGGTGGTGAGGAACCGTAAGTTTTCTTCTTATCAGATTAATCTTAACAATTTTTCAGTCTTATGTTTAACCATGTTACTGGTTTCTTTAACAGCAACGATGAAGGAGATTCAGTTGCAAGAATGAGAGCAGCTGAAGAGGCTCTGGCAGCCAAAAAGAAGGTATCAATATATCAGTTGGAGCTATCTTGGTTCATCCAAGAACTGACGCTTCACATCTAACTTTGTCATATCTTGCAGGAAGAACCATCTTTTGAGCTATCAGGGAAACTTGCTGAAGAAACCAACAGATACAGAGGTGATATTTCTGATCTGGGCATTTTTGGTTAAGAATATCAACTATTAGCATTACTTGTCTGTAATTTTTTATCTAGTGATCTTTATGTACGTGCGAAACATCTGCCTCTGTTGTCAGGGTCGTGTTTTCTTTACTTTATATGTTTTTGTGTCTGTTAGGGTAAATATTTGAATAGGTCGATAGCTAATAGCTGTAATGTGACAAGAAGCTTCAAGATATATGCTTTTGGAGGCCAGTTCCGTTTTTGCTCCTAGGAATGGAGATAGATGTTTGTTACATAAGATTTCTCCATAGGCATGCTTCCCTGATTGTTCAAGCTCTTTGTAGGTATCACACTCCTCTTCAATGAGCCCCCAGAGGCTAGGAAACCAAACCAAAGATGGAGGCTTTATGTTTTTAAGGATGGCGAACCACTGAATGGTGAGTCTTTCAATCTTCCGGTTTTGCATTTGTAAGATTTAGTTCGGTTGCACATGCTCCATCAGTCAAAGTAATGGTGTCTATTTGTCTTGTATGTTAGTCAATTAAGCCATCTTTTTCTGGTGAATGTCAATTATTTTGTCCCCAAAATGTGTGGTAAAGCATGTAGTAGTGATGACAGAGATGCTCGAGATTATATGATTCATCATCACCCTAGCTGCACACTTGTGAACTGTGGTCGTTGATGATTGAGTATCTAGATAATTTCATTATTCTCCATAGTAGCCTTAGAATTTGTCAATTTAACTATTATGAATAGTATTATGCAATGTTCATGGTCTAGAAGGAACATTAGCTTCTTTGATCTGATACTTTTGTGACTGTGGTTTCCTGTGTCTTCCCTCAGTTTGAATCCTTGAACATTGTATTCAGAATTAGCATCAGTTTTCTTGATGTGTTAATATTGTGAATGTGGAATGTGTTGGATTTACAGAGCCACTCCAGCTCCATCGCCAAAGCTGCTATCTTTTTGGGCGTGAGAGAAGGATCGCTGACATTCCTACTGATCATCCATCGTGCAGCAAGCAGCATGCTGTTATTCAGTACCGGTAGGTTTCGTGTAGTTCTTTTTTTGCATAGTAAAATTTAGGATAGACCAAAAAAAGAAAAGGGTTTTAGGTTAATATTTATGTCACTGAATTTTCGTATATCAGGGAAGTGGAGAAGCAGAAACCAGATGGAGTGATGGGGAAGGAAGTGAGGTAAAACTGAGGTGGTCTTGATTATACTTAGAATTTGTTGTCTGTTTGTCTTGAAGGTTAAACTTGATTTCCCTTAATGTCATCTTGCAGGCCTTATCTTATGGATCTTGGTAGTACTAATAAAACCTACATTAATGTGAGTGTTGAATTGCGTTCTTTCTTGGGTGCTTCTTTTTGGTTGGTTCAACGTTCGTATTGAAAATACCTTTTTCTCTCTTTTTTTCCAGGAAAGTCCAATTGAGCCAGAACGCTACTATGAGCTTTTTGAGAAAGACACTATCAAGTTTGGTAACAGCAGGTATTATGCTATTGAAGAACACAGGTTCTGATTTTCCATCAATGCCTCAATTCAGTCATTATTGTGCCTATTCTCTTTCCAATCATCAATCTTTGCATGCAATCTGTTTTCTTGTTTGTCTCGGTCAAATTCTTGACATATTGTGGTCTTTTTGTTGCAGCCGTGAGTACGTACTACTGCACGAGAATTCTGCGGAGTGATGAAAAGAAGCAAAAACTGTTCTCAGATTAGGCGAGATTTGTGAGATACTCGAGCAGCTTCGTGTCTCCTTTCCTCTGGCAGCCCATTCTCAACATTTCAGAACACGGATCATATATTAATTTTACTAGAGATATTTAGTTTCTATTTTGGTTTTGTAAGGTGACTGCGATTGCTAAAAGAAAAGTTGAGCTTTTGGTATAAGATCTCTCCCGAGGCTTTGGATCAAACTTAAAAGAGTTTTAACATAGATGCGACTTAGATTTCAACCTGAAGGAATCAAAACAGACATCATTTTTGTTCTTAACTTGGTTGATAAGCTCATTAAGCATATGAAGAGGTAGAAGTATGCGTTGATACGCAAACGGATGCTGATACGAACAACATTCTACACACTGGTGACGGTAGAGAAATGGAACCTGAGCCAACTTCTGCATCAGTAGGAGGATGCATTTGCGGTCGCGGAGTCGTCACCAGAAACTCCAAGAGGGTTAAAGGGATTTTGAAGCTGTGGATAATGATGTTGAATCATTGAACCAAAAACCAACAAGACTTGATCAGTTCTTGCCAAGGCTTGTGAGAAGAGTACAGTTATGTATTCAAAGAATGACAAACTCGATACACCAAATGAAGTTGTTGTAAGTACAGAGAAGAGACGAGGAGAGCTACTTAAGCAATCAAGCAGAGGTGATATTTTGAGTTACCCCAAGTAGAGAAGATCAAGATCAGGTTAATGAGGCTGGAAAGAGTTCAGATCTAAGACGACTTCAAAGAATGTATTGCCTATATGTATGAGTGACTGAGTCCTTTAGTGGAACCTTTTTCTGAGACAGAGAGTACAAGAAAGGAGAGATGTGGTTAATGTGTCTTGTTCAGCTTGATAACGATGTGACCAAGTATCAGAAGAAGGCATAGTTTTGGTTTCTAACTGTGTAACCTTCGACTATTGGAAGTGAATTTTTAGATATCTTGTAGAATCCTCTTTTGCCACAGAGGCTCCCTTGCTATGTGAGTGCCTTACAAGTTTCAAAAGTTAAAATCAGTAACGCTTCAAACATTGTCAGGTGTTACAAGCCTACCATTTACAAAACCATTGTGTTTTTACCCAAAAGAAACTGACAGATTAGCCTTCATTAAGATAAAACGTGAGACCTTTTTCACATATAAACAGAATTTTACAGGGCCGATGAGACATACAAAAAACCTCAATCACTGTCCCACGGCAGTTAGCTTCCAGTAGCTGTGAAAATTTGAAGCTTTTTCCTCAGTTTTTTCTTATTTGGCAGCATACCAATTCTGAGCACACTTTGCATCAACTGATAAATCGACTGAGAGAATATTCTTGCCGTTGAAAGGATAAGACATGCAGTTCACAACTATGTCTTTAGCAATCTCCGCTGACTCACTCGGTCCTTCCAAGATTACTTCATCGTGAACCTGTTTCCACAAATGTAACCCAAAAGGAATCAATACATATAAACAATCATCTGAGCAAGTGGCTATGTAAAGAATCTGTCTAGTGTTACTTGTAGAAGCAACTTCCAACCAAGCTCCTTTAAACGCTGATTTGTTGATATTTCCAGCATAGCGCACATGGCAACATCAGCCGCACTTCCCTGTAGTAGTAGTAGTAGTAGTAGTAGTAGTAATTGGGGTTTAGGGTCGATAGAGTACAAGATGGTTAAGCATCTGATGACTGAGCAAACAAACCTGAACAGGAGTGTTGATTGCTGCTCGTTCGATATGGTTCTTTTGGGCACGTGAACGATATAAAGGGAATTTACGAGCTCTTCCCAACAAAGTGAGTACAAACCCATTTTGTATAGCTTCTTTCTTGCGTAGTTCTTGCCATTTCCGAACTTCTTGTCTATCATTATACCATAGGTTAACTGTTTCTTGAGCTTCTTCTACCGAAACCTGACAAGTGGAAATAGGCTTTTGTAAGTAAGCTTATTATTATGAACCAAGCATGTTCGTATCAGTATTAACGCCTTTGTTAATAGTACCTTCCAGTCTCTAGAAAGCCCAATAGCAGTCTTCCCATACGCAATGGAAAAGTTGAGCATCTTAGCTTTTCTTCTCTCAGAAGCAAAGGCATCCTGAATAAAGTAGGAAAACATTTTGCCAACTGTTAGAAAACTTCAGAAACAATTAGAAAACTTCAGAAACAAAGTTTAGTTTCCATTGTATTTGAAATCTTAATGTGCTAAAGGAGGTATTTAAATGACTTGAAAGAGGCCAGTCTACGGTTCAGCACCAATTGGTATTATTCTTGATATTTAAGGCTCTTTCTGCTTCCAAAAATATCTCTTACAGAAACATTGAATCATAATTCACCTTTAACAATGGCACAGGTGGCTTCTCTTGTCCAGGTTGTGGATGCCATTCAAGAAGCACTTCACCATTTTCAACAGCTTCACGAATATGTGGATACATATTCATGGCTGTTCTTGAGTGGAAGTCTCCGCCAGCTATGAAAGCTTCCATCATGCTTTCACAACGAGCAAGATGTGCCAGAATCCTAAGTTCCAGCTGAAGATTTATAAGTCGCCACACAGTCAATAAGTGAATTAGCTTACTAAGCATCATAAAAGGTAAACATAACCGCCAGAGCTTATATGTTCACCTGCCCATAATCTGCAACAATAAGTGAGTTTCCAGGTGATGCTATGAAGGCCTGACGGATTTTGTACCGATCTTTCTCCAATGCAGGTTGGTTCTAGACAGAAAACGGAAACTTTACCAAAGAATTTCTATAAGATAATTACAAGACCAGAAGTACCTCCAAGTAGAAATAAACCTTCAGCATTTCAAATTCAAAGTTGTACTCTTCATGCCACAACGTTTAAAATTTTTATGACAGGTTGATCCGTAGAGAAAATAGAGAAGCCTAATTATTTAAATTTTATCTCCATTAAAGTTAAGTCTCAACTTAAGTTCAAGTCAAATACCTGCAAATTTGGCCTTCTAGCTGATAAGCGCCCAGTTTCAGTGTTAATATTCAGGGAACAGTGCACACGACCATCTTTTCCTGACACATTACTTCCCTGTCAGATAGGAAAACCAATTAAATAAAAAGTAAGTAACCTTTAAGTATAAGCTAATGGAAATATTTAAATAGCTCAAAACCCAGGAACATTGTTTTACGAAGAAAAACTATACCTGCAAAGGAAGAATAAAATTTGATATTAAAGAATCAATGGAACAAACTTCACATAATGCAGCAATAGCGTGGCAAGCCTCTTTTCCACTTTCACCACCTCCAAATGCATCAAACGCTGTTCCATAAGCAGATGTGTTTGTCTCAACAGATGTGTATGAGTTTTGTGTTTCTGAAATTTCATCTGGTAGCAAAATAGATTCATCATCTCCAATATTTTCTTCTAGAGAAGTATCTGCCATGCCTTCCATAAAGTCATACTCTGCAGAGACTTTCCCAGCTAAGGCTTTCAAAGTATCTCCACTAACAGAGGGCCAGCCTGAGGCAGTGAACTTTTCAGTTGGCAAAGGACTGTCGCTAATTCTATGAAGTTTGATATTCCGGAACTTTCTGGCAGTCTTTTTTCCTTCTTCAATCACCTTATCAACATTGGGAACTTTGAAAAGTTTTTCATACGGAAGAGCCTCATCCTTACAACTGTGACAAAAAATAACAAAACTTAGCATCAGAAATAAGCATTAAGGGGACGGAAATTCAAAACATGAACTCAACCGGAGAGCTGCATTTGCGTTTCTAGATTCTTCACCATATTTTAAGACGAGTATCAGAAACTTGGTTTTCTTTGTGATAAAGTGTTATGGCACATGTCAGATACGAAGATATCATGTATTCTTCTAAAGATAACTTCAGTTTTACACTAGAAATGGGAAAATAAGGTAGTTCGGATGAAGACCTAGAAGAAGCATACCTGTTAAAAATGCCACCAAAAAAGAGCTGTCGCAGTTGCGTGTCACTGCCAACATTCATATGCTTTGCATCAGGACAATGCTTGGAGGCCCAATTCCGGAACCTAGAAACAGCAATTTCTTGTTCTGCTTTGGCTACAATCTCAATCTGCGCCAGATATTCCCTATCTACAAGCATCCCTTCCACTTCCATTTTAGCAAGAAGTTCACCAAAAGGTTGCCAATATTCTTGGTAAAAGTCAAACATGTTCTTTCTTGAAATTAGCTTTCCATCAAGAAACCATTTCTTCAGTTGCAGCTGTTTCTTCATGCTCTCGTAAAGCTTTAGTGTGCTTATCGCATCCAATGCAGAGTAGGAAATCCAAGCTTCTCGATCATCATTTTGTAGCTCTTCAACAGGGGGAATGATCACAATTTTCCCCTCTGATCCATCCTTTTTCAGTTTTCTCTTGCCGAAAATTGTCTTCATAGATATTTTACCAAATAATTCTGCTTCCTCCTTTGTCTCAGTTCCCCCAAGAACTCTTGGGTCACTTGTAAGTGCTTCGAGTGAATAACCACCAGATGTCCTTCTAGATGAATCCCACAATCGTGCCATGTGCATTGTGTCACCATGAAAACCAGAAAGCTTGATTCCATAATTTCTAATAATGTGGCTATCAAAGCTGTAGTTATGCCATACCTACGAGTAAAACAAAAAGGTCAAACTTATAATCGTTGGGTTAAGCTCGTGAATACGTATTCCAATGATTTATGAAACTAAACAAACACGATCCAAAGTCCTGAGTGTCTCCGACTAGAAAAAGGTGTGGCAACTGGCAAGGTGAAGAAATAGCCAATCTTTAAGGAAAATACACAACAAGAGAGAAAGGGAAATAAAAGGTATATCACCAAGTCAACCAGATTTCAGAAAATGTATAGAAATATTTAGCTCACTTTTTTTATGGACGAGTCTTCGAAAAATGGCTTAAACTCAGCCAAGACATCCCTGCCATTTTCGCCAAGAAGATCTACCCAGATACATGATTTTCCATCTCCGAAATCTGCTTCTGATCCACAATAGATACTGAAACATATCAACTCACCATGGTCCACAGGTGTTTCAGTCTTCACATCAATCCTGGAAACCTACATAATTGATAATCGGAGAGCAAAAGCAGTGTTACAATAAGAGTCTATACTACAAGTCAATTAGCATTTCTGCCTGGCTGAACAACGATGTAATAGCAAACGCATGACCACATACCTCTGTATCGCAAGCATGGACAAGATTCCTATATTGATTCATAAGTTTAGCCACAGTTTCCTTTGCACTAGACACATTATCAACGACAAGAACCTTATTATAAATTTTCCTCAGGTTTGCACGGATTTTGGAGAGGTCGGTGCATTTATCCACTTTAGAAATGGCTACTGTTTTCTCATAGCTTGCATTGTCAAAGGACGTATCACTTACAGGTCTCTGTTTTCCCTGCACATCTTTGTCTCCTTTCAGTGTCACGTCTGTTTTGACCCCGACCTTCATATTCTTGCTTGGCAAGGCTATGACCGATCCACTTAAACTCTTCTGTTGCATAAAGCCATTCAATTGCCTATCAAGTGTGGTAATATCAACTCTGGGATTCAGCTTGTATTCCAAGTTCTGGCAGTTTCCGTAAGATTGCACATCATCTATTTTGGGGACAAATCCTTTGAAATAGTAACTGCCTTCACCAAATGCACCATCTTGGTTGATAGAATGTTCGCCATTTCTTTCTCTAAACTTATTGACTTCCGCCTTCCTCCAAGCACTTATAGGTCCAGCTTGTTTGACAGTTGGTGGAACCATTCTTGCTGTATTGGATCCTATATTAAGTGTCCACTCTCCACTAAACTCAACAGAAGAGGACCGCTGATGACCTGAATGCTGAAACCCATGGGAACCACCAGAAGCCGTAGCAGTGGAATATCCGACATTTCCGTTTGAAATATCTATTTTTCTGCAAATTATAAGCACCAAAATATGGTAATCAACACAAAGAGAACACCTTCAAGCTCGGAAAATAAGCGACAACCTCTAACTTGAATACATTGCTCTGCTTAACCAAAAGGTTAATCAAGCAGACTCCTAAATAACTTGAAAACTCGAATATGGAACCTCCAAAGGAAACTGAATTACCCAAAACACAACTTTACCTGCTTCTGCAACTACCCCAAAAACGTGAATCATCACTCACAACATACTTGCGAAACAGAGCAATTCACGAATAAAAGTAAGCTAATATCTCAATAAACCCTTCAACTAAACTTCAAGGAGAGCACAAACCTGCTAAGGATTCTACGGCGAGGCACGAAAAACGAAGTAATGGAGAAAGAAACGCGAGGACGGCCCGAAACCCAGAAAGAGGAAGAAGGAGAGAAGTGGCGAAGAGAAACACCCATGGCCGTAAGCGAAGCTACTCTTCCCAGCTTGAATGGTCTTCCAGCAAGATAAAAGAAGGGTTTATGGTGGCGAATTTGTCGTTTTCCACAGAGGTGAGCTGGTCGTCATCTCACCCTTAAACCCTTTTCCCCCTTTATTTTCTTAATTGTTATCTCTATAATATTATTTAAAGATCACTTTTAATAATGTAACCTTTAAATCAGTAAAATATTACATGATATGTCATTAGAACAAATAACAAATTAAAAATATTCATTAAGTGTAAAATTGAAAATACATATAACTTTCANATTTAAAAGATAAAAAATATAGTTATATATATTTAATTTCGTTTTTTAAATATCTTACTTAGAAAAATATTAAAAAATGAATTTTAGATATAATTTAAAATAAAAACGAATTTAAAAATAATTTAAAATCAAATATGTCAATATTTGATTTATCCTTTACAACAA
>OVAU01003991.1:0-10542 GCA_900406315.1 Biscutella laevigata subsp. laevigata | reverse complement strand
TTTTTGGGGATCACAACGGGGTGTTGGCCGTTGTTGATGGCTGTTGTCGATCTTCGAGACTTAGCCAATTCTCCTGTTTTTCTACACCTTTTGCTCCTTTTGATCCTTTTGCTCAGTTCTTCGATCGAGTCCTCCTCCCACCTGAAATGGCCAATGATATGCAATATGCAACCTATAGGACTCTAAAATGATCAATAAACTAATGCAAAACGAATGAAAACCGAATGATAAAACCGTCTAAAATCACACACATCAACATGCAATGACATAGATAGTCGACGGTAAGGGGAAGAAAGAGACCGCGGTAATGAGTGAGATTACGGCGAGTCGACGGTAAGGGGAAGCAAGAGACGGCGTTTGCAGCGGAGAAGGCGGTGGGACGATTTCCGCGGATAAGATAGAGAGACAGAGTGTCGAGGAAGAAGAGAAACAAAAACGTAAAAAGAGAAAAAATATATTCTTTATAAAATCGTATCAAATTAAGGAATTTATGGGGAAACTAACTTAAAATAAAAAATGAAATTCAGGGACAGTATTGTAATAGACCCAATCCGTGAGTGTTTTAGGAGCAATGAGTTTGTTTCTTGCTAATTAGTTTGAGAATAGTGTCTTACAATATAATTTGTCCTTTCATTTATCACCCCTCATTCTCAAAAATATTCTATTTAAATTTGAATATTTTGATTGGTTAAATTTAATGACGTATCCATTAATTTTATATCTAAGCGAAACATAGGTTAAATGAATTTTAAGGTAATATATATGATATGTCCATATGGATAACGCGTGTTTTTGAAAATTCGGCAGATGAGAATCAGAAACTTACAGTTCCTTATCGAGTCAATAAAGCGTGTTTTGGAGTCTTTTGAATTTTACTGATTTTGAGATGATATCTGAAGAAATGAAGCATTTCGAAGTTATTTCAAGAAGATTTTAAGAATTTCTAATCCATTGGGGGCAACTGCACGTGCAAATTGTGGGTCTTGTATGCCAATGAGAACTCAAACAATTTGCGCTTCAAAACATATCCTGACACTCCAAACACATTCGGCTTGGTAGTGTTGCAGATCGAGTGAAACCTGGTGATGTGATGTATGGGGTTCTCTGAAGCCAGACCATGGTATTGGTTATACTGCACCAAATTAATAACACCAGTCTTGATCTCAAATTCTCATCTTCCTCTCCTTGTGTGTTTCTCCAAGGGACGAAGCTTGTTCTTCGAAGGTAATAGATTATCAGATTTTTTGTTCCTTGTGTGCCTAGTGCTCATACACCAAAAAGAAACAGAAAATATCAAATAAAAAAATATTTCCTTGACTAAATCTTGAATTAGATTATTGGGTTGACACAACTAATCATCAGAAACGGCACAAAAAACTTGATATATCAAGTTTTACCTTTAATAGCTATTTGTAAGTGTACACATATTTACACTAGTACCCATGAATCGAATCCACAAATACTAATATGCAACACCAAGAAAATGCAAAACTCAATCTATAGCTAAGACAAAAAAGTTTGTTCTTTGTTTCTAAAGCTAAGCAAAATATAAATTGAAGTAGCAATAGCAAAGATCACAAAAAGCATTGTATGTAACCAAATTGATAGGCATTAATTCTAGGAATTTATCAAGGAAGTTTCAAGTTCTACTAAGTTTATAGGTAAAATAAGGAACATCCACTAAAAGTTATCTAGAACTTAGATTTCTTAATTGAAATTAACTTTGTATCTGAACCGCCTTTGATCACCTCAACGTCTAGTGATATTTCTGCGATTGTATTCTCGATCTCCGCCATAGCAGCTCCCGAATGATCAAATATACCCAATCGTTGATGATTGATCCTGTCACTATCGCACCAATTTGTTAAAATCAAAGATCCGAACCTCTCGAAGTACTCCTTTATAGATACTGCAAACAACGATTACATTAATACGCTATTGAGATTCTAGAACAACAAAGCTCCACTCTCTATTTTCTGGAACTCTCTCACTTCAAAGGATCTCCTCATGATCCAATTGATAACCAAAAACAAATATGAAAAAACTTAAGTGCACAATGCACTACCTATTAAGAAAGCTAACAGCAAAGCCTCTGAACGATTCATAGTCTCTGTCATACGACATGACCGGCTTATATATCCTCTGGTACGTATCACTTTATGAATGAATTTATGATCATTTACATCTTTTTGGAAGCTTGTGTTATCACATAAACAGAATCATAATGGCGATAACTTTGAATCAAGAAATGCGTATTTATTGAGTATAGTCATAGAAAGGAAAGATGGAGATTTGTTTGATCCTGATAATCACGTATTGAACTCGCGGGATGTGAGGTTTTCAAAACTAAATTTAACATTTGTAAGTTTGTGCGGTCGTACTTCTGAAACTATAGACAACATGGCACAAATATTATATGCTCGTAAGTGTTGGACCCCGAAATAATCACAAGAAAAATCGTATTTCTTCCAAGTATTAAATCAAATGTAAAAATAAATGTTAGGTTAGAGTTAACATAAACAATAAGTAGAAGTTAGGTTTCTTAAAGAATACTGAAAATAAGGGTGCGAGAACGTGAATAACAGAAAGTTAGGTACAAAAAGCGTAAAGCGAAGATGTCGTGAGCACTGAAATGTAAACGAGGTGCGGAAAGTAAGTGCGGGAAAGTAAATGCGCGTAAAGTAAAACATAATGTAAAGAAGACAAAGAGTTCCCACAAACAGGATCCAAGCTGGTCGGCGTTTTATATCATCAACCGTGCAGCGAGCTGCGAGCTATAGCATCAACGGCTAGTTGAGCTCGAATCGCGAGATCGAATACCAGCGAGGTCGGACGGGAGCCTCTTAAGTAACACGCTCTATAATCTTTAGACTAACTCTCTAACTCTAGTGAGCTCTCCAGACTTTTTTCTCCTTTTAAACTTTGCACACTATTCCTTATTTATAGGGAAAAATGTCCGGTTTAGTCTTATGCTTTTTGAACCAGTTTTTTTTTGACTCATCATACCCGAATGAGCCTCGTATAGCTTTAGACCCATCGTCTTCATGATTGAACGACTCGATACTCGAACTCGATTTCTGATGGGCTGAATCGTTTCTTGGGCCGGTCCTTGAATAGGTGCGTACCTCGTCACCAACAGTTAGTCCCCCCCCACCCCCTTCTTAAGTCTACTGAATTAGGCCTCTTGCTTAAGTATAATTTAGCGGGCTTCAATAAGGAAGTGTCATTGGGCCTTTGGATCTGACCTCGATTCGATTCAGGGTCTCTTAATTTTCAGCGGTTCCTTGCGAAGCGTCGTATCTTTTGCGTATCGCGACACTTTTGCTTTTTGTCTGTCCTCATAAATGTGAGTTGGGGGTGTCTGTATTTTTGCTTTCCTCCTTCATTTTTGCTTGGGTTTTTTTCTTCCTCCGTACTTTATTTTGGCAAAAGCTCTTCTCCTGCTTCATCATCCTTTCTTGTCCTTAAGAAACTCTTTTAGGACTTTTCTTTAATCGCATTCTTCTCATTTATCTTTGAATGGTTGATAATTGAACTGCTCGAGATGCTTCACCGTTGATAGCGGCCGAATCAGGAGGACGGGTTGCCTCTAACTTTGTTTTGGCTTTCATGGCGAGAGGAATTGATACATGCCTGCCCAAGAGTCGCACCAAGCTAGTAACAAGGAGATATGGCCTTGAAGGAAAAGATGAGATCTTGAGGTTTGGATGGAGGAAACGAGCGGAATGGCGGAAGCTTTGAGGTTGGATGATGAAGATGGGTGGAATGAGGAATGAAGATGACACCGTGGGAGTGATATGAGGACTGTGAGACGATGAGGAACCGTGGAAAAGACACCGTGATAGATGGAGGTTGAGTGAAGGCCGTTGTGGAGGTGAGGATAGCTCGGCCGAAGGATAGTTATGGGAGGTGGGCGAAGTGGAAGATGGAGGTGATGGATGGAACGAAATAGACCACTAAGGTGATGGTTGAACCTTAGATACACTAAGATAGTCCTTTGGATCTTACACACCAAAGGGGGTTCAAGAGCTATGACACACTCAATGAACATGAGCTTCTATGGAGAAAAGTTCTCTCTTTAATTTTAAAAATATGAAAGCTTACGAGGCAAGTTTTGTTTACATGAGCTGTTTATAGCTAAAGGGAAGGAAGCTAAAATAACCCTAAAAGGGAAACAAGCCAAAACGCACAGCATAAGAAAAAGAGAGCTTGCAACGGTCGAATGCTTAAGTCTTGATTTCTTGCAATCTTAACTCTCTTGATGGGTCATGAGAAGGCTTGGCAATGCACCTAGAGCCTCATTAAAACCTTGGTGAGTAAACCCAATGAGACAAATCTCAACCTAAAGAAAAAGAGTACTCCACCTCTCAATAACCCACATCTAACACTTGTAAGCACAAGTGAAGGCATCCGGGACTCCTTGAAGTTTGGGATAATGTGGACTCTCCTAAGCTTCTACAAAGTGTGTAGCTGGCTGTGATGACTTTGAAGACCTCCAATAAGCTCCATGTGTGCCAAATGATCTTCAAGTGCAAACTTCAGAACAATCTTGTTCAAGATGTCTCCTTTAGCTCCTAGCTTGAGGCTGGTCATGCGTGTATCAGGAATCAAAACAGTGGCGTAGGAATGGCGAGATGGTGACTACTCCCAGTATGAAGGTACCTCTGAAGAGGATTCTTAGGATGAGTCTGCTCTGAATCAAGATAACGTGAACATTGAGGGGCATCTTATTGCTCTCTGACATCTCAAGTTGGGCCATCTCGTTCTTCTGAGGAGACGACTGCGGAGATGCGCGACTATTGCCACATGTCTACAGCCATTGAGATTAGGCTTCCTACTTCCGACGAAAGACCATGGGATTCTCCTTCAGGGTTCAGTTGTCTTGACGAGTCATTCCTTATAAGTAGTGGGTTGTGGTTTTCTCTTATGGAGCTATTCATTTCTTATTGCCTACGCCTTTTCTCAACTCATCTCGTTTGGCGTGCACCAAATCGTTGGACTCCTAGTTCTCGCTGCTGAGGCTCAAATTGAGGTTCATCCTTGAGTTTTTAAGACTCGACGAACAAGATCCAAGGATGGCGTAACAACTACTTCTTCGTTCGTCATAATAGTGCCTCCTAAAACAAGGACATATCAAGTAAAGACAATCAAAAGCCCAAGGGGAAATTCCTCAAGTAAAGACAATCAAAAGCCCAAGCGGAAACTGCATGAACTCTCTTCTCAGTAGCTGACCATAGTCTAGACATAACTTGTAGGCCACTGATGTCACTCAGGTTTTACACTAGCCAAAAATATCTACAAGTGCACAAAAATCTACTGTAGTACTTAAGGATCAAATCCACATAAACTAAAGACAAACACGAAGAGATAGGCAAGACTGAGAAATGGCTAAAACAAAGATGAGAGTTGATTGATTGTAATAGGCAATGGTGAAGTGATGAAAGCAGTAAACAAGCAATAGGTGTGAAAATAAACAAGCAAGCAATCGAACCTAGGGTTTCTAAAAGGGGTCTTGGCGGGAACCGCTAAAATTTATGAATGAGAAAAGCACTTAGGATCTAGGGAACATAGCTTAGATTCCTTGACTTACTCGATAAACGCCCGACGTTAGCACTTACGCAAGGCTCGAGCTATAACCAATCATGGAATCTGACCTATGTCTCTTTTACCTAACCTCTCAGAAAAGGTTCACCTTGGGGTCTCATGTGTGAAAAACGAAAAATCCTAGTTTTTAGAAAAATATGGAATCTCAGTTTTTTGAGAAACGTGGAATCTCGGATTTTCAAGAAAAACGAGGGATCACATTTTTTCAGGAAATACTCTCAGTTTTTCGGAAAATCCCAGAATCTCAGATTTTCAGGAAAAAGCAGATTCCCAGTTTTTCAGGAAAACTCGGAATCTCGGTTTACTAGAAAAACACAGAATTTAAGTTTTTCGGGAAAAGCCCAAAATCTCAGTTATTCAGGAAAACCGGAATCTTGATTTTCAGGAAAAAGTGGATTCCAGGTTTTTCAGGAAAAAGCGGATTCCTGGTTCTTTCAGGAAAAAACACAGAATCTAGGTTTTTTCAGGAAAAAGCGGATTCCTGGTTTTTAAGGAAAAACGGGGCACTGGTACCAGTCAGACTGACCGGTACCTGTGTAAGTTGGCTGTTTGCGTCTGGGATGTGGATCAGTTAGTGCACCGATGAGGATCCTAACCGGTCTAAATTTTATGATGCTCCCGCTCATTTGACCCGGTGTAAAACATCGATCTGAGATGACCGGTGTGATTATACAGTGTGTCTTCCCTTGGTGCACTGGTGTGTTCTGATCAGTGTGATTCTCCAGATTCTGAGACTTGTTCTGTTTTGCTCATTTTTGCTCCCTTTTGGTCAAATGTATAACTCCAACTCTGCACCTGAAATGTCAAATGATATGCAAATGCAACATAAAAGACTCTATATACATCTTAATCTAATAAAAAATGCATGAAAACAAAGTGTTAAAGCTGTCAAAATCACTACATATCAAAAACCACCTAAAATTTCAACTAACTAGACAAGAACATGACCAAGTTAACTCAAACTCTCTCTATAGTTTTTGCACATGAATGCTTACCTAATGACATGAATAAAATGATAGACATCTAGAGCTTAAAAGGAGGAATGGGTCCAAGGAAGGTTATAAAACCTAAGGTGAGTTCGACCACTCAGGATCAGAAATGGTGGTAAGAGAATGAACAAATCCTGACCATGATCTACTTCGCTTACCTGATATCAAACTCCTGACAAAAAAATTTAAGTCCATGTTAGGTCCTGGTAAAAGAGTCAGCCTCATATCCAACAAAGCTCTACCAAGGCTTGGTTTTCAGGGAGGGAGTTTGTTCATGTGGTTCTCAAGTTCCCCTGCACCAAACAACATCAAGTAGTGGTAATACTAGGTAGTAAACTAACATGAAGGGATCAATCATCACAAGAAAATGTCATAATTCCACAATCCTAAGAGACTTAAAAGTGCTAAAGAGTTAAAAAGCGTGTCCAAATGCACACTCCCTCAGACTAACTTCACATTGTCCTAGTGTGAAAAAAACGTGGAAGCACGGAGTGTCAATATTATTGTAAAAGCCAAAAACTAATAGATATTGTGTTCTTGACGAAGGCGTGGTCGTGCAACGAACAGTCAGATGAACATTGGTAGTCTAGGAACGGTTCGAACGAACCAAAATTGGTCCGATCAAACTCTCCTCCCGCGGCTATATGATTCGATCGAACTTTGTGTTGTTTTGTTGAACTATCTTCCCGTTGCTCTCTGGTTCGATCGAAACATGGTATGTTCGATCGAACTATGCTTTGTTCCTCACTTAGAAGAATATCTCCGTAAATTGACCTGTAACTCATCAAAAACACAAAAACCTATAAAGAGAAATGGATATTAATCCAGATATAATGAAGTACCCTTTGTTTCCAAAAGTTCGCACAATCCTTCTTCACCTTTCTCCATCCATTTATTGAGTTATGAATCCTTTGACCTCGTGGAAAGGTTAAGGCTTTCCTGTACTCCGGACCTTGTACTCAACCACCTTGCTATCACACCATGTAGTTGTGAGTTCAACTATCTGTCCCCTAGCAATTGCACCATTGGGTTTCCTTGAGTATTGTGCTCTTCGCTTTTCTCTTCCCTTTGCTCTTCTTCTTTGCTGCAGCAAAGGTGGGTGGGTGGCTGTCTGTAATGATCACTTCTTTGACCTCCTTAGCAGTGACTAGGCCAGAGGAATTTACTTCCTTAGGGTAAGTGTCTCCATCCAGGACTTCATTGACCTCACTTTTTTGTCATCTACAAAGATGACTTCCTTCTACAAGTGGGTGAATGTCTCCATCCAGAACTCCTTTGACTTCGCTCTCACCTATTCTCTCGGAAAGGTTCTTTGTAGTTCTTCCCTTAGTGGGTTGATCAGTGCCTCCTCCTAAAATTGCTTTGACCTCAACCTGCTCTGTCGTTCTTGAAGCCGTTTTCCTCTTCTTCTTACCCCTTCTGGTCATCCTTTTCCAAACCGGTGTTGCTTCAACTAAGATATCATCACTAAAGACTTGCACAATCTCAATGGAGGATAAAACTTTTCCTGGTTCTGTATCAGGGATAGGTGTGAAGGAGAAGTTTTTCGAGATGTATGAGAAGACTAACATGTTCCTTGGGAGGTCGAAGAGTGCTCCAACTCTAGCCAAAAAGGGTCGCTCGAGCAGCAGCGCGTTTCTTGGTTGGCGCTCCATATCCATGACATATAAGTCAGTAGAGATGAGGCACCCCCCAAGGATGATGGGTGCATTTTTCCAGATGCCATCAGGTATAGACGTGGCAGAGTTGGAGAACTGGAAGCTGATGGTAGATGGTACAAGTGTTTCAATCCCATCTTTTCTGCAACTCTCATGGACATAATATTCGCACAAGACCCATAATCGTAGAGTGAATTGTCTAGAATATACAAATTGAGCTCACAAGAGATAGCAAACTTCCCTAGATCAGTGAGCTTGGTATACTCCTTCATTGGTCTTGAGGCTTGCGTCTCCTTAATCATCAGATTTTTCACTTCTTCAACGGTCGTCTTCCCCTCTAGTAGGTCTCTGAAGTACACCTCGTGGGGTAGAATATCCACTCCCAAGCGAACGTTCTTCTTCTTGTCCTTCTTGCCACGTTAAGTATATTTTTGCTCTTTAACCTGATGTTCCTGCAGGGGAACCAACATAGAGGATTTGTCAGATAAATCAGAGTATACCTGAGCAGTTTCACCATTTTTGTCATTGGGAGCACGTCTTGCTTGATCTTCTGCATATGTTTGTTGGCCTGAAAGGGTAGGTAATTAGCGGATCTGGCTCGTACATTCTCGAGTTGACCACCATAACAATCAACATTATAGAGTTGACTAGTGGAACAAGCCAATATCGGTCACAAGCATTGATCAGAATTGACCGATCATGTCGAAAAGAACCCAATATCTGTCACAGAAAAGTCAACAAAGTTGACCAAGACGAATTTACCAAGTTTTTCCTTTTTGTATAAAACAAAAAAAAAAAATCAAAATATAGTTTTTGGAGGAGAGGGCTCTTTTATCATCTCTAATCGCATCTTAATCTTGTGGTATTAGTTTTGTAAAGACTACTTGCTTAATCTTAGTTTATCTTTGATTTCTTCTTCTAATCTCTTCTTATTTCTCATTTTGATCATGTTTAGGCATAAATCTATCGTGGGTTCTTGTGTTTTAAACATGATGTGTGAGTAGTCATTTTAAGCTTAAGGATTACGGTAGATTAGGGTTTTTTATTGATGATTTATGATGTTTTGAGCTTATATATCTCCACTTGTTTAATGTGTTTAATGCTGGATTGGACTTAGCTACTCTCGTCTAGATCCTAAGAGAATTATCACCCGAGAGGTGTTCGATGAAATGCCTGAATGAGTTAAACTTGTGCTAGATGAGACATTTTCAAGAGATTGTGTTAGGATTGTTTAAGTAGTTGCATAAACTAGACCTTTAATGCTTCTTAATTATGTGTTTGGCCAATAGATAGTGCAGATGCATGATTAGGAAAGGGGTTACTGCCACGAGAGTGGATTAGCTTAAATTGGATAGTTATTAGACTAAGGATAAGCATTGTATGATTAAATTGAACATCATGACAATGAAATTGACTGTCCAATTCGATTGGCCTGGTCCATATGCTTAGTTTTATATCGTTTTAAGAGTCGTTCAATTTCATTGAATTTTGCACTGCAATTGCCTTTTCATCTACTTTGTGTTTTGCTTTCGTTTATGCATGTTAGAATGTTAGTGACAAACACTCTTTCCTATTAGCTTAGACTAACCATATTCTCTTTAGTTTTCGTGTGTTAATCCATCATGAATTGGTTCGACAATCCCCTTTATACTACATCCGATTGATTTAGAGAGCCAAAAACTCTTTATAATATTGGCGTCGTTGCCGGTTTGGGATTTCAATTGGCCATTAGAATTTTGCATTTGATTAGGACTAAGCCTTTTCTTTTACTTTTACTAATCTCTCTAGTTCCTTTGTTTTGTCTTTTGAGGTGTAAAGACAACAAACAAGATCTAGGAAGGAAACAAAACAGCAAGCTCATCTACGAGATGGAGCCACAGAACAATGTTGCGGGTGTGGGCCATATACAACATGATACAAGCTTGCTTGCGAAGAGGACCGACTTGAGGAGAACTTGTCTTAATTCAAGGAAAGGCCAAATCTTGGAAGTTGAGATCTCGCTTTTGGGAAGCTCCAAAAGGCACGGTCTTTCTTCATGGTCTATTTTGATGAAAATGAGTGGGGGTTAATGAAGAAATCTCGGGCAGGGAGTGAATGGAAGATGGAGGAACGAATGGTAGAAGAATGGTGGCTAAATGAAGGCCATGGAGAAAAGGTGGAGACTTTGACAAGGGGATGTCGGGAGAGTGAAGATCCCTGGATATGGGATGATGAAGGGGATTGGAGGATGCTGTAGAGGTGAATAAAACCTGGCTTTGATGGAGGTGAAAGATCCTTGAGCTTGAAGATGG
>OVAU01003990.1:0-10542 GCA_900406315.1 Biscutella laevigata subsp. laevigata | reverse complement strand
GAGAGTTGCCATTTCAACAATGAGAGTTGCCATTTCAACATTAAATACTTTGTTCCCTCCAACATATAAAATGGTTACTATAAACAGTTTGACTTTTGATTTGGTTTAATCAGGTTTAGAATCTTGGTTTAAAGAAAATCAACGAATCACGAGCACATAATTAATTTCTCGGACTCTACTTATGAGATTCCAATCTGCATTAAATAACCGTTTAGGGTCAAACCAAACGCTAGCTAGTTGGAACCATGAGAAATAAAACTCTAATTAATCGTTACCATTAAGCTCGCTTGTACCATGTGAATTCACATCATTATGTTTACGACATAACATGTATACGTAATTTGTACTTAACATTCATACATGCATGTGTATGTGTGCTTCCTCTGTCCTCTTCTTACGAAACTTGTCTTGAGAGTAGCAAATTCATTAAGAGTCATTAATGATTCATCCTTTTTATTTTGTAATTTAGGAAGTTTCATGCTTACATAATCCCTTTAATGTTGATGGTTTGTCAAATTTTGTTGTAACACCCAAAACACAAAAATTATAGTACATGGTATGGTACCATTTACAAATTCTATGTGTCACTCAAGTAATTTGCAAATGTAAAAGAAATCTCCGAGAGGGTTAAAATGAAAGTATCATAAATAGTGTTTTTTTGATTAGTTACCAATAATCTCCCCCAAGAACATTGTTCATTCTGGAAATAATGAAATTATTTTGAATCAAAATCAAAGTAATCCATAGACCTTATACTTATGTACAGTAATCCAAATTTTCAATGTGAAACAATCTCACATTCCAATAAGCTTTCTCTAAATTAGAATGAAAAATTGTTCAACGGAGATAATTCAGATCCAACATCTTAAACATACCACAACGGTTTGTGGGATATGAACTATTAGAAACCTAGTTGAGTCACTTGACGTTTTTGTGGTCTTAGATATGAAGTTAATAGTACTAATTTGCCAATATCCACACAAGACTTCAATTTTCTAAACACCTTAATCGCTGTAGATTATTATCTTCTTCTAGCTCCATTGATTCTGCAAACTTGAATGAGAATATGCAATAAGTAGAAGCAAGTTGAACAGCTTCTTGCAAAAGCTTCCGTCTACACAAAACAGCAGTGGACTGGCATAGGAACTAGGAAGAGGTTTCTCTTGAATATCAATCCATGGAAAGTACTTCTTTAACTCTCTCGCATTCGAATGATTCATATATATCACTACGAAGAACAGAGAAAAAAAAAAAAAGAGAGTCAAAGATCTTTGCTTTTTTCCGATTTGTTTGCTTTGTAAGAAACTTCTAACTAGATCAGAAGGTCTCGATTAAAGCTGAAATTACATAAAAAGCTCCGTTGCCGGGAATCGAACCCGGGTCTCCTGGGTGAAAGCCAGATATCCTAACCGCTGGACGACAACGGATTTCATGTCCAAATTAAATATATTAAAATAATTATTAATCTAGAGTTCACTTTTGTTTAACAAATAGAATAACTCTATGTCTTTGTTCCATGTTTCTTTAAATACAAGGAGAGATTCGGATCAAGCTCCTATATTATGTTAAAAAAATCGACCACGAAGAAACACAGCATCCTAAACTGATTATTCACCTTTACAAGATAATACTAAGACCATCCAACCATTCAACTTTTTAGTTGTATAGAATGAAAGAATCTTTGAAACTTCGACCATTTTGATTCTTTGCCAATAATAATATATTAGAATAATTTAGTTTATAATTAGGTAATACATGGAAAAATCATGCACGATATTTAACTGTTCTTGGATCAATTCATAAGATATTCCAATAAATATAACTTGAATCTTATTTGAGGATCAATAGTTACAATTGACATATTCATATAAATTTAGTTTCTTAACATTTTAAGCTTTATCTAGTGAATAATTTTTAGTTACCACTTTTAAAGAAAGGCCAATGTTCTTAGCGAGTCCTCAAATCCTTGAAAATTATGGGCACGATATATACTGTAAATAATTGACAATCAAGGCATCGGATTCTTGCTCATACACCAAAAATATCATTGGATTCTAACAGATAGAAACGAAGACGGAAGATCCTTATCCTCAAATTACATAGACAGAGCAAAAGCTATCCTCTGTAAGAAAAAAAAGCTCAGGGACACGTGTCGTGAACCCACGATGGGAGAATCTAATCAATCAACGGTTTCGAAATCTCTACGTCTTTACTACAGACTCGAGACGTTACGGTTCCCTCGAAGAAAAACTCTATTACTTGTACACTAGTAACACTACACTAACTATTTCTTTTATTTTTGTCCGTCCGTTTCTCTATGTTTTTATTACTATATATATTTTGGAATGCTTCGGTATTCCATTGTCAATTACTATATATATATTTCGGTTTCTCTATGTTTCTCTAGGTTTTTATTACTACTAGAATTGGTCCCGCCCATGTGCGGAAGTTTTATTTTGAAATTAATATAAATTATTGTTTGAAATAATATGAAGGTATTAAATATGATATATATTATTAAATTATTATTATAATTAATATTAATTTTAAAAAGAAAACTTTTAGTTAGAATTTATAGTCTTAATTTGTGGGATTGACAAAAAAAATTGCTTAACAAAAAATAGTTTTACATGTAAAAATAATTAGTTAGTTTAGAAGTTTTTTTAAATCGTTCCAATATTTAAAAATTATTAATGTATTTACGTGTAAAAATTATTACTTTCTTTAGATATTTAAAAAAAATCTTTTAATCAAGATAAATAGAAAGAATATTCCTTTCAATTATTTATTGGTTTCTAGTTATTAAATTATTAAATAAATTTTAGAAAATTCTAATACATTATTGTATAGAATTTATAATACTTTGTAACGAAATAATTTTCTAGGCATTAATGAAATAGTTTATTATAACTTTTTAATATAATATAGATAATAGATTATCAAGATTTAATATAAGGAGATTTATTGATTTGTAGTTATTAAATTATTAAAAGTTTTAAAATCTTAAAACATATATTTTATTATTTACCGTGACTATGAAGAGAATTTTAATATTGAAAAGTAATAAATATATAAAAACGAAATTTTTTTTAATAGAAATCATATTCCATATTTATAGGTTTCAAGTTATTAAATTATTAAATATTTCTTTAACAATCCTGATATATTATTGTATAAAAAAAAAATTTTTGTAACAAAATATTTCCTTAGTTCATTAAATGAAATAGTTTATTATGATATTTTTAAGTAGATAAACCCTGTTTTAATATAATAGATATATATTTTGGAATCAAATATTTTTCCCCGAATAGATGATATGAAATTTGTATTTTGGTTAGAGTATTAAGTAAAGTTGATTTGCGTCTGAGATCTTTTACATTGGATTATACGAAAGATTCTTTTTCGCAATGAGTTTTGGTTTTCTTTTTTCTTTTATTGGTAAGAATATATAAACACGATCTAGAGGGTAACATAAAGACTACATTAAAATACAAATCACTCAGCCTAATTTAACAGATTTTTATAACCCGAGATAATTTACTTTTTGTCGTTACATAGTATAAATATTTAGTCTTGTATTCAGTTCATTAACATGTAAGTCCATAACATTTCAGATTTGTTTCTAACAGAATTTCTTCTATTTTCAATTAAACTAAATTTCGATTGTTTCAATTATATTTCTCTAAAAGAAACAAAATGTGATTTTTTTTTTTAATTTCGAGGTGTAATAAAAAGATTTGAGACCATATAATCTAAAATCAGTCGATTGAGATAAAAGTAGAAATATATTTTCCTGATATAAGCAAAATCTGAAAATTTTATTTCTAATTTCGCCATGTAATAAAAAGATTCGAGACCATATAATCTGAAATCAACCGATAGAGATCAAAATAGAAATATATTCTCCTAAAAGAAATAAAATGTGAAAATTTTATTTCTAATTTCGACGTGTAATAACAAGATTTGAGATCATATAATCTAAAGTCAGCCGATTGAGATTAAAGTAGAAACCTATTTCCAAATTCGGATATCCAAAATTATATGAATATGATATGGTATTCACATTAATGCTATAATTAAGAACTCCTTGGTCTACAGGACAGAACAGACAAAAAAGTTTTAAACGTGTATACATAATTTTATCTTTGTTTTTTAACTAATCATAATTAATTATTCTATTCTAAATGTTATAACCTCATACATCTAAGTAGAAAAATTCAAAGTAAAGATTCTACCAAATTCACCGACTTGTAGCCAACTTAAAATCAACAGTTTATATTCACACATAAATTGTCATAATATTTAGAATTAATATTTCAGTTATTTTTTCCCACTTTCATGTATTTAATGATTCTTTATATATATTATATCTCCTTTGTCAGATTATATAAATACAAATATAGTGGGATTTGCACAGCCTCAACCACTGCTTATGCATAAAAATAGTATTGTACATTTTTACTATATGTTCTTCACAATCCCATAATTATCTTCTAATTAGGTAACTATAACAAATAATATTCAACCAAAACTGTAAATTGTATTTATGAATTTATATGTCTGATTATTAAAAAGTAATATCTATGTATTTATATGTTGCTTCATAAAATAGTATTGTTATTTGTTATATAAAGGAATCTGAGAATCTTGAATGGAAAGCACTAAAACAAAATAATAAAGTTCCCAAAACTGAAAATTCTGAATTTTATTATTAGGCAAAATAAATAAAATAAAAAGGAAAAGAATCAAACAATCAGAGAAAAGAGAATAAATCTATAAGTGAGTGTAACGATTCGCCGCGTGTGTACGGGACATCACAAAAAAGATTCTTTGTTCCGTTTAAAGATAACATCTAATTATTAATTGTCGAAAACACCCTCGAGTCTCTGCTTATTTACAGCGGCTACGATTCTCCGCGTCCTTCATCTTCTCCCCTAATCTCATTTTCTTCTTCACCTTCTTCTTCTTCTTCTTCTATATATATACATCTTGAAGCTTCTTTTGTATTCATCTTGTCGTTTTTCGATGGTGCAAACAGATACAGATCGAAGGATGGATCTTAATTTGAATTTATCTATGTACTCTTTACCAAAACCCTTATCTCAATTTCTCGACGAAGTGTCGAAGATCAAAGACAATCGTTTGAAACTGTCTGAAATTGATTGTTATGTTGAGAAATTAGAGGAAGAGAGGAATAAAATCGATGTGTTTAAACGAGAGCTTCCTTTATGCATGATTCTGTTAAACGAAGGTATGTATTGCTTTTTTCTAATTTGGTTCATCGATTCGTGTTTTTGATTTTGGGAAATTGTTTTGTTTCTGTGTAGCGATTGAGGCGTTGAAGGAAGAGGCTAGAAAAGGGACATCAAATGGGAAATTCAGTGTTGGTGAAAGGGCAAAATTGGAAAATGATAATAAGAAGAACTGGATGAGCTCTGCCCAGTTATGGATCTCGAACCCTAATTCCCAATCGCAATCGGTAATAACCCACAATCAAAATTATGTCTTCCGTTTGTGATTCTCTAATTGATCTTAACCTGTTGATCATGTTACAGACAAATGAAGAAGAAGATCGTTGTGTGACTCAGAACTCAATCCAGACATGTAATTACCCTAATCAAAAAGGGGCATTTCTGCCATTTAACCGTCCTCCTCCTCCTCCAGCTCCTCGGTCTCTCATGACTTCGATCGATTGTAGAAGAATTGATCAGAATCATCAATTCAACAAACCGTTACCGAGTCACCACATACAGAAGAAAGACCAACGAAGGAAATGGTCAGAGGATCTTCACCGTAAATTCATTGATGCTCTTCAAAGGCTTGGAGGCTCACAAGGTATAATCCAACTTTGCATAAGGTTTATTTGTTATGATACTGAGATTGTGTTATGTTTGTGACACAGTGGCTACACCAAAACAGATTAGAGATTTGATGAAAATTGATGGCTTAACCAATGATGAAGTGAAGAGTCATTTACAAGTAAAAGTTCTTATCAAACTTCAACAACTTGATGTGTGAATGAAGGAATGATTTTGACAGTTTGTGAAATGGAATTCTCTTTTGCAGAAATATAGAATGAATATCCGTAAGCATCCAAAGATAATGTCATCATCAGATCAAGCCTGTGTGTTAGATAAAGAATCACAGAGCTTAGTTAGCTTTTCGAGGTCGGATTCGCCACAAAGCCCACTTGTTGATAGAGGTTTGTTCAGTAATAATGCTGATCATAGCTCAGAGGTAGACGAGGAAGAGGAGAAATCTGATGGACGTAGCTGGAAGAGACAAGCGTTGGATCTTGAGCTTTGAAATGAGAAAGAAATCAGAATAAACAAAAACTATAGTGGTGATGAATTTACAGACTTATGTTATATATGCTCGAAACTGTAGTTTGTTCGAGAGATTTTGTAGATGTAAACATGAGAGAGGGATAATAAGTGGAGGATCTTGAGGCAAATAGGCTTTTTTGCGACAGGAAAATAGATAGAACGAGTGTGCAAGATCCTCAGTTTTGTGTTCGTTTTTTGGTTTACTTCATAAGAAAGGGAAAATCAGAAATAAAAGATTTTGTTTTGGTTTTTCTTTAAATTACAGTCTCAATCATATTAATGGAGGATTTCTTCAATCTACCTAATTCAAGATAACGATTTTAGATTTCCACTATTGACGAATTGTTTATGTAATGTAGAAAAATTGACATATAAAATCCAACGAGATTCGCATGTCGGGAAAAAGCTTATTGTGTCATGCCATTTACATACTAAAGCCATATATAGAGTAGATATTTACAATCTCTTATTAATTCTCTTCAAATTGGATATTATTGGTCAACATTTGGTTTTTTTACGATTCTCCCGGTTCAGTTTCTAAACCGGTTTTTCTGGGCTGGGCCTTGTGGGCAACATCTTCATCAAAATTTACCTTTTTTGCATTACAGACGATTTTGGAAGCTAAGCTCGGCGAGATTAGAGGGTTTAAGCAATCACTGAAGTTCTTTGGCTGTGAACTCTGAGCTCTGAGCACATTTTTTTTTAGTTTATTTTCCATCAGTTTCCAATTTAGCGAGGAAGCATGAGAGAAATCGTTACGATTCAAGTTGGAGAGTTCGCAAACTTCGTTGGCTCCCACTTTTGGAATTTCCAGGTTTGAAGCAAAACTCCATATTCTCTCTTTGGATTTCGATTTGCTCTGACTTTCATTGTCAAAGTTTCGTCTTTTTCTTCTTTTCGATTCATTTATCGTTGGGTGTGCTAAAGTTGAAGACTTTTGGTTGAATTTAGGATGAATTGCTGGGATTGGCGAGTGATCCAGAAAGCGATCCAATCTTTCGAAACCATAATCTCAACATGGATGTTCTCTACCGCTCCGGTGAGACCCAACAAGTGAGATTGAGATCTCGTTGACTTTGGTCAATTTCTTCTTTTTTTGTTAATCTCAAAGTAGAATAACATTTTTTGTGGTGAAATATATACAGGGTGTTGCTACATACACTCCTCGTCTGCTTTCGGTTAACTTTAAAGGTATTACCATATTTCTTTCGATTACATGAATCCTTTGGCAGAAACTTACATTGTTTAAGTTCGTATTTGCTTCTTCCTAATGCTAGCTTGAATTAAGGTTTACAACTTAAAGATAGTCATGTTCTACACAAAGGATAAGGAGTTTTGATTGCTTAGTTTAACGGGTATTGAACTCAAGTGATTCATTTAGAATAAGAAAGGTTCTGTAGTTGAATATGTAAAATTATAAATGGTGGCTTTATGTATGTCTATGGAACTTTTTATTTGTCTTTCAGGGTCACTAGGCTCCATGAGCTCACGTGGTACTCTCTACAACGAAGCTTCTTCATCAAGATCAGATTCTACAAACACATGGTGAGAAATGTTATAATTCCTGAAGTTTAGGGAATCATAGTGCATATAAAGTTTACTTAGAGTGATACCTTGTTCTTCAACTCTGGTGATGTGATCTACTGAATTTATCATCCAATTTTTGTGTCTTGTAGGTTTGGAGATGTTGATACACAGAGATCTGAGCCACGAAAGAGGAATTTGTTTCTGCAGAGTTTGTACGAGGAAGAAGAAAAGGCCAAAGACATTGAAGACAGAGATATTGTTGGATGCTTAGATGAAGGTGTTGAATGTTGGACTGACTTCTCCAAATCCCATTATCATCCTCAAAGTCTATACGAGTTGAGTGGAGTATGGTCTGACTCTCAAGATTTTAACAATTATGGAATTGGTAAAGATGTTTTCTCTGAAGCTTCACGAGGAGAGGAAATCTGTGACAGGCTTCGTTTTTTCGTGGAAGAGTGTGATCATATTCAGGTTAAGCTCGTTTTTATTTCATTCAGTTACTTTCTAAAAATAGTATATATATTTACAAGGCATGGAAATGACGAGAATCACAGGGTATTAAGTTCCTTGTCGATGATTCGGGAGGATTCTCCGCTGTAGCAGCAGATTTCCTAGAGAACATTGCTGATGAGTACACAAACGCTCCTGTATTGCTATATTCTGTGAGGACTCCATTGTCGCAGATGAATCCTAGAAGCTCTAAGAATACAGTTTCAAATAAGCTTCACGATGCAATATCTTTTTCTCGACTCTCATCCTTTTGTAAACTCTTCACTCCAATCGGTTTACCATCCTTGACTGGAAGTACGCAACATCCCATCATCGAAGCATAAATCTTTTCATTGCACTCTCTCACACTGTAACTGATGGTTTGATTTGTTTCTCTTAAAGGCAAGGCAGCGAAATTTCTTAATCTTGGAGATGAGAAGCCTTATAGAAGCAGTGCAGTGTATGCTGCTGCGCTACACTCAAGCACAATCCCTTTCAGAATGCAACCCACAAGTTCAGATTCAAGTGAAGTGTCTAATTGTATGGATGTCAATACACTTGTACAGCTTTTGTCAGGTCGTGGTAGGCAAAACATGGTGGCGATTTTAGATTCAGCAATGCCAGCTCCTACATTAGCAGGGAAGCAGTTAGAGAATACCCTTTTAACGGATTTGCAGGCGCTTACACCGGGAGTAACTGAAGATGTAGAAGACGATCAAGCTGTTGAGTCAATGTGTATACTTGGAGCTCTAAGATCAGAAGATAAAGAAGCATCAGTATCAGAAGTGAAGAATGCAGTTGATGCAGCCTATGAACAACAGGCTATGACAAAAGGGAAGCCATTGTTTTGCAATCTATCGGTTTCGCGTTGTCCTCTTCCCGTGCCTTTACCGTTTCCTTCCATATTTGGAAACCTTATAGGGAGGAAAGGTGAAATCTTGAGCAGTCCGGTTTCAGATTCTCTGTTCAGAGGCTCACTGGATGTTCACTCCATACCAATAGCAGCAAGATGGAGATCTTCCAGCGCGATTTTGCCATTTTTGGAAAGTAGAATGGGGAATTTAGAGAAACTTGGGATCCAATGGGGAGCCATGGGATCAGATTTGATTAGGACATGGGGATTTGGGAGAGAAGAATTGCAGGAAATGAGGGAGAGCCTATCAAAAATGGTGTCCGAGTTGAGTCCTCAGTTCTTGGCATCTTCAGATTCAGATTAGAGTTTGAAGTTATGTCTTAAACGAATCTGCTGTATCAACAATTCCCAAACATATCAACAATTTTAGTTCCAATGTGATCAGTTTGAAACATTGCTACTCACAACTTTTCCTTTCCTGTCTATTTCTTTTGTGCACTATAGAGTTAGAAACATGATGATGTTATTCTCTCTGTCTATCTACCATGGCTTAAGGGATCAACAACCTGGTGCACTTTACGGGACTCGGCGCTTGTGTACTGTCCCACGGCTCGGGCATGAGGAATTGATTGCTTCCCGGCTGCAAGCGCATTCACATTCTCAACTAGATACTGTCTCGGGAGCCTCCCAACCACATTACCTTCCTCGTTGCCTTGTCTATCGAGGAAGGCGAAATGAGGAATACCTTCAACACCAAACTCATCCAACTCTTGCTCCCACTTCGTGTTGTCCACATTTAGCATCACAAAGTTAACTTTGTCCCTGCCATTCACAACACCACAACAAGTAAACACGGGGATTAACACACACACACGCTTCAAGTTTAGCCAACAAATTGTCAGATTAGCAGTCTAGATTCCTCTATAATCTATTAATGATTCCAAATCCTAATATGAGATCAATGGTTAGTTTTGTGCAACTAGTATTTTCAAAGCTCTATGTTGTTTATACGCATCTATCTACATAATTCCATTCTCAAGAAGATCATTACTTGTATTGCTGCTCGATTTTGTAAACATCAGGAGCTAGTTCTCGACAAACCTCACACCAGTCTGCATAGAACTCTACAACTGTGGGCTTCCCATTCGACAAAGCCTAACAATCCATTCACAAAGATCATTCAGCATTCATATAAAGAGAAATTCTTTTTAGATCAAAATACAGTGAAGAACACAAAAGAGAGACCTCCTCGTAAGGCAAAGCTGAAGCTGTTAAATCCTTCAAGGAAATCCCAACATCGAGCCTTGTCGATACAAATAACGATAAAGCAGCGATTACAGAAGCAAA
>OVAU01003989.1:0-10543 GCA_900406315.1 Biscutella laevigata subsp. laevigata | reverse complement strand
ATATTCATCTATTATAAAAATCTCCATGGAATTAAGAAATTTGATAATGTAGATTATAATAATCATTAATTTATATTATTTTATCATAAATATATATATTTACGATAACTTTAAATAAAATTTATATTTTAAATTTAACAATATTTTAATTAAATTTTTTCTCAATCCCACAATTTTAGTTTATAAATTCTAATTAAAATATTTCATCTTTAAACTAATATCAATTCTGATAATATTTTAACTACTTATATCTTATTCAATATATTCATATTAATTACAAACACTATGTTAATATAATTTTTTTGGTCAATAATATTAATTTCAAAATAAAATAACTGCATTTGGTGCGGGATCAATTCTAGTAATTTCTTAATGAAATAATTAACCATTAAACAATTGTTCTACCCAAAAATAAAATGTCACTAAAATTAATTTCCCAAAATCGACATATTATTATAATCATTCTAATTTAATTAAAAATATATATGACCCATTACTAAAAGTTGCCAAGGATTTGACTTGCACTATACTCATCCTTTACATAAAAAATATGTGTACAAAATTATATATAATCTTTTTTTTGGATTTGGATAAAATACCTTTTGAAAGTATGTAGATTAAACCGGATAACAATGAACAATACCGGTTACACTATAACCAATTATAATAGCATGTGATTATGATCTTTGTTGGAGTGAAGAAGAAACACGGTGATGGGTTTTTGTTGGGGTCCATATGCATGTGATTATGATCTAGATTTCATCCAAAAATATTTTTATATTATCCCTTCCATTATACACAACCACAGTATAATTCATATGTTTTTCTTTGATTAATACTGATTTTGGGGTCGTGGACGACAATGTACTATAGTCTCAATCCATGTGCATATATACTTTGGTTGCACTCAAGAACAATCCAAAATGATTAAAAAACTTAGCTTCCACGAGGAATTTGAACATGTGTCCATCATCTTCTATTACCATTTCTTTCCCATAAAACAATTTTGTGACTTGTTGCCACCTCCCTTGTCTTTCTTTAATGCACATTTTTTTTAGACATTTATTATTTGCATACAATAATTATTAAAGAAGTATTTAAAATAATTTAAAAAAAACACACGTAAATGCTACTCTTCAAATACTTTGACTAAGTATTTGTTAATTATTATTAAATAAGAAAATTAAAAAATAGTATTGATATTTGAAAAAATCTTATATTTTGGGACAAAAATAAAACCTAAAAAATCATATATTTTGGGACAGAAGGAGTATTAAATTTGTAAATAAATCAAATTAAAAATTCTTCAAATTTTAAATACTGTTGTTAAATTTTAGTTGACTAATAATTAATGAATGGTTTACTTAACAACAATTAGGTACTGATGTGAATCCAAGCAACTCAGAACCTGAGCTAGTAGCTGAGCAGGAGATCGAACCTGAGCTTGTAGGAAGAATCACAAGATCAAGAGCGAAGGAGTTAGCAGAGGAAGCACATGCTCTCACCAGCATAGGCGTGCTTGATCCAGAAAGAATTGAAGATTCATTCTACTTATCCAAGCTCGAGGTTGAAGACCACACTTTGATCATTGAGTGATATCAAAGTGGTGTAGTCTGTACTCTTTCCCTGGTGCAGCCTGGATCGTTTTCCAGCAGGGTTTTAATGAGGCAGATTGCATCACTATACGTCGATCACTCAGTGATGATGTTTTGGACGTTCCTACTAAGTCTTTTGGCTGGTAGAGTTGGCGCCACATTGACCCAACTTCTCTTTCCTTTTCTATCTTCTATTGGACATGTTTTATTAAGTTTAGGCCCATCTATTTAGGGCCTTAGTATTTTCGATTTCTCTTACTATTTCTTGACTTAGGGCTTTAATTCATTAAGGTTCAATCTTGTATTTCTTTTGATACTTAAGTCACTTTGACTTAAGAAAATAATCAGAAAATTGATTGCTGCAAAACGTGATGTGTTGACGTGATAAGAGAAACGAAATTCTCTTGCAAGGTTCCATAGTGAATTTGTTCCTCTTTCAATCCCTAGTGATTACAAGAGCAACTTCATCTCCATCAGTTTCTGTTTCCACCGTCGATCACCATCTCTTCTTCAAGCCATCATCACCATCGATCACTTTCACCTGTTTCTCTCCTTGTCATTAGCTTTGCTTCAGAGTTCATCATTGGGTTTGCATCAGGTACTTAAATAATATTAATTTGAAAGTGGAGAATTTGTTGATTAATCTATTTAATTTTCAAATTTAAAAATTTATAATGTCTTGTAACATTTAATTTTAATTGACATTAAAACTGTCTAATCAATACAAATTAGGTTTTTAATCGACAATCACTTAGAAGTTAGAGAGTTTTTTGCTCCATTTGGAAACTTGATGTTTTTGCCATAATTTCACACCTTTAACCGTGTTTGCACACCACTTTTGATCATGTCTAAGCTCGATCCAAGCGTGTTCTAAATTGAACTTCGTCTTGTGATCTTAGAAGAAGATGTAATAAGCAAGCTTTTGGACATCATTCTCACTTTGCCCATTGCTTTGCTGCCGCTTAGCAGCCTCAAAGCACCCCACAAACTTGCAAACTTGGTCATTGATTTTATGCCATCTCTGTTTGCAATTACTAGGATCTTTGTCTGGGAACCCGACAAGTTTTGGTGAGGCATTGAAATAAACACCAATGTGTTTCCAAAACGCATTGTGCTTTTTCTCATTGGCAACAACCGCATCCTTGCTGGTGTTGATCCAAGCAGAACATAGCACAATGTCCTCGGTTGGAGTCAATTTCTCTCTCTCAATACGCACCACTCCCTCATCGGTTTCGTTAAACAGTGGGACTTGGGATGAACCAAGTTCCATACACGGGTTTAAGAACCCGTGAGACAGAGGAGATTCTTGTTGGCTATTCAATAACTCCATGAAGTTAGAAGAGTGTAACGAAGAATAGATTAGGAAGGAGAAAGAAGAGTGAAAATTTTTGAAAAGAAGAAAGAAGAGTGGAAATTTTTTAAGTTTTTGTTACTGCTTAATGAAAACATATTCGATTTTATATTATGGGGGTTAGATGTGGTTTAATTAGTGGGTTGGAGCATTTAAGAAGGGGAGGTAGTCCTTTATTAAGTAAGATAGCTCCTACAACACTACAACATACACTACAATCTTTTCTTCCTAACCCGAGAAACTATAGAGCCAAAGTAAGATAGAGTGCTACTTTGTCATCAATAAGAAGCATTCATTGAGATGAGGAGCCTACTTCACCACTTCCGGATTAATGCACCACGTTAGTACCTACAAAAACACAGCAGGTAAAATGAGTTAGAGGATTGAAGGGGATTAATGAAATGAGTTAGATATCTATCAACTCAGTTAATGAAATCAATTCAAGCAACAAAACATATAACTATCATTTCAACAGTCCCTATGCAATAGTTACTATGCAATAAATTCAACAGTAATTAAGAATATTGTGATGCTCGACTAGGACATTCAACATATGCAAACCTAACCTAATCATTATCAAGCATCAAACAGCCTATTACATTATCAAGCAACAAATAGAACCTTATCATTATCAAGCAAGAAACAGAACCTTTATGAATGATAGATTAGTTACTAAGAAGAAGAAAAAATGAAGTTTAAACATGACATGTGAATAATAAGTTTCCATTCCATGATTCAGCCATCTCAATAACAATACTGTATCACTGCAACATAATGGAACTAATAAGTTTTTATTCATCATATGATTCAAAGTAGAATGATCTAAACTTCAAAGTTTAATTTCATACTTGATAATGACCGACTACAAAGTGTCAAGCTGATGAAACCACCCTTCACCACTTCCTGCAATAGAAGAAGTATCAAATATTACTGTACTAGCAACTAAACATTCAATATTCATGATAACGAATAACAAATAACAAAGAAAGACTTATCTGTTTATTTCATCTTCATCCATCGCTTGGTACAGACATCATCGTAATTCTTTTTCAGTGTGTTTGCAAAGAAAGAAGATTTTAAGTGAGTTAGAATCATCAGAGACATGAAACATGTACATAGACATGAACTATTTTAGCCATCATACAGAGACAATATGAAGTACACAAACATGCACTATGAACCAATTATACACATACATGAATAAGAATCATCAATAGAGATCATATACAGTGAAGGACATTTGCATGATTTCCAGTGAAGAAACAAAGCATTGTTTACAGTCATCGAATTCATATATCCAATTTCAATGAAATCAACAACACAAACCAGATAGCAAATTCACAGGTCAAATTTGGGCTAATCTACTCGACTAAAACGACAACCTCATGTTTTACAGTGAATAAACCAAGCATGATGAACACATAACAATAATCAACTCGAACTAAGCAAGAAACATAGAGAAATTACCTTACCAAAGCGATAAACATTAGAAATCGATTTCTAGGGTTTCGGTGGCCCTTATCGATTCCCCTAACCAAGTCGCCTTCTCCTTGACGGTCTACGCTTCTTCGCCATCGAAATCACCGGAGTTTTATTCGTCTCCGTCGAAATCGCCACAATCGCCATAGAGCTCTCCGCCTTCGACATTTTCTCGTTTTCTCCCTTTCTGCGTTGCGAGAGAGGAGACTCTTCGTCTCTTTTCTTTTTTTCCGAAACCAATCAACAAATAACACGTGGCCACTCAAATACGTATCTGAGATCTCTTGCCCAAGAACCGTTTCTCCACTTACTATTATATTCTGATTTAATTTTGGGCTTCAGAACCCCTTTACAAACCCTTTACAAACGTTGTTGGACATGCTCTGAACCATACATCTTAAGAGATGAAGATTGTAATTGACTATCTTACCCTCGAAAGAGTGAAATGAATCTACCTAAACTATTGGAAATGTGTGTATATTGTGGACCTTTAGATCTATACTTTAGTTTGGAACCAATTTTGATCCAATGGTCTAAATTTCTTATAGTTTGGATGATCTTGAACTGTGTGCATGTAACTGTACAACTTTTTCTTTATGGTTTACAATCCACATGTTAAATTTTTTTTAGGGTGGGAATTAGAAGAAAAGTTGGAAATCTATTTTTTCAAACAATTTAAGATGCATATCGAAAAATTTATGGAAAAATGTATGAAAATATATATTGTCCATAATAGACCGACAACAAAGTATCAATATTATGGTAATGTATGAATCAATATTAGGTATAGAAATCCATATTAGACATACATAACACAATGAACAAATTTAAACATGTCAAATGGATATGATCTGTGTGTTGTGGTACTACTTAAACATGTAGTATCCATCAGTTGAACCCCACCTATACATATGATGTTTTGTGGTTTACAATCCACAGTTTTGTACATATTTTGTAATCTCGACCACAAGTCGATGGCATTATGGACAGTCATTCATGGACAATAACAGAGCGATTTCTGATCATGTTTATTCACGACAATTTTCAATATGCATCTTAAATTGTTGGAAAAAATTGAATTTCAATTTCTCTAAATAAAATTAACTCTAATTCTAACTACAAAATAAAAAAATGAGTTTCCATAAAAAGAGGGGAAGAAAAAGAAAGTAAAAATGAAAAAGAAACAAAAGAGAAAGGTAACGAGAGAGAGAAAAGAAATGACGGAGAAAATAGGGCTAATATTGATAATTCACAAGTCAAAAGTACATAAAAACATTTTGGTGCCCATTTCGGAATCCAAATCTGCAAAGGTGTCTATTTTAGCAATTTTTCTATTTTTTAATTCAGGCGAGACGACATTACGTGTTATGTGCTTTTAGAGTCATAAAAACCAACATATGTATCTTAGCATTTTAATAATAATAAATTTAGTATAATTGATATAAAAGAGAGAAAGTTCTTCGAGGGGTTCTTAAAGTTCTGATTTAAGAAACTTGCTTTTGAAATTCTTGATGAAAAATCATTTTCTTATTCCTTTTGATTTATTTTTGTTAAGATATTTAGCTAAGAATCTCCCATTAGAGGTGCTCTTCGTCCATAAAGCACCTCCACCCACACATCTGAATGGGTTATGAAAAAGATTTTCTGGTTATTTAAGGCAAAAAAAATTATAAATTAATTAAACAGCCAGAACCGTTTCTATAATGAGAGTTTTTTAGATATTTTTCAAAACCGCTACATGTGATGTTGTTATTGGAAGAAAAAAATGTTGCTTCTTCTTCGTCTTGCGCTGCTATTACTTCCGTTCAAATTCCCTCCTCTCCGTCGTTTGATTTCGCCAAGGGTGAGCTTCTCTGATTTCCCTACTAAACCAATCTTGCTTCTTACCGATCTCAAATCAGAGAGATTGATTATCCCTAATTGTTCCCTTTCTATATTGAAACTTGACCTAGACTGTTTTTTTCTAATCAGGATCCACTCGTCGCGCCGAGTTGAAGATGGCTTTGACGTATTTGCTCCAATTGCTTATTTGGATTTAGTATCATAAGTCTTAGAATCTCGCTTGTAGCACAATAATTTGAATTCGTTTTGGCGGAAGATGTTTTCCTTTTTATTGAATGCCCACTTCGCTTGGATTGTTTCTTTATGTGAACGTTTATGTGAGCTGTAATATGTAGAAAATGTCAAAGGTTAAGAAGAATCGAGTCAAGTACCCAGAATGGTGGGAGTTGATTGAGCCTACTATTAGAGAACTTGATGCCAAAATGCGAGAAGGTTAGTTATTTAAGATCTGGATTGTGTTTTATATAATTTTCAGCAGCTAAAATTTGTTTCTTTTTATTTGCTTGTGCTCTTAATATAAATTGTCCATATGTATGTATAGATTAAGATTGGTCTTCGAAATCAGGGTAGGGTCTCAAGTGTATTTGAAACAATAAAGGCATAATCTTTATTCATTTGTCTTCATGTAGTTGTTTACGTATCTCTCACCATTTATCTTTTTCTTAAGTTTAAATGCAAATTTGTCTGTCTTTATTTGAATGCTAATTGATTGTGTTCTGAAATGTGTTCTGTTTATGTATTGATCATTTTGTCCTCTGCAATGCATTATGTTTATGTGTTGATCATTTTGTGTTCTGAAATGTATTCAGTTTATATATTGATCATTTTGTGTTGTTGATTATGTGTTTTGCTTATGAAGAAACAAAAGAAGGTGAATAACACGAAGAGCAAGAAACATAATATGAAGAAGAAGAGAAGAAAAAAAAATATAAGGTATTTTTGGATTGATTACATGTGTTTCAATTGCATTGTATTGTTTGGTGTATATGATTGGTTTTAAGAATTGATATTTTTGGAATGAGTTTGAGAATGTATAGGATTGAGAAGAATATATTTTGAATGAGTTTGGTAATTTTGGTGTAAAACTATTTTGAGAACTTCTTAATTTAAAACACTACCATTGGAGAGCCAAAAAAGTATAAAAATGTTTAGGGTTCTCAAAACAATATTAAAACATAAAATAGTACAATTATGTTTTGAGAACCCTTTTTTGAGATACACCATCAGAAATAGTCTTATAATATTTAAAATAAAATTAATGAAAAATACTAACTGAGTTTTTAATCTTCTTAATATACCAAAATTTTATACTAGTTACCAATTAATTACGTATTCAATATAATTCACCGAAGTTTTACAGGAAAAATGTAAAATAAATTATATACTTCTAAATTATGACAAAAATATTTAATTTTTAAAATCTATTAGATCTCTAATTTTTAAATTAATTATTTTTTAAATATCAACTTTTTAACTGACCCAATTTGGTTCAAACAAAAATATATCATAAATAAATGTTAACAATTTTGAATGAATTACATTTATTAAGAATAAAACAACTTAGTCATGGCTACTGCTGCTGAATTGAAAGGGAAGCAAGAATAGTCTGATTAACTGTAGATAATTTCCAAGGCTTTCATTTCGACACGTTTTTGCATGTCATATATATCGCTTAGCATCTCCAAAAGACCTTATAATTTCAAATTCTAAAACTTCGAATATAAAGTTTTGAGTAGAGAAACTTCAAATATAGAGTTTCACTTTTTAAAACTTCAAATATAAAGTTTCATATTTTTACTTGTATTTTGATCCTTATAATTTCACGTCACATTTATTATTCTCAAATATTTTATCATTTATCATTTTTAATCCTTAAAAATTTTAAATCTCATAAATATTTCAAATTTGTTTTAATCTAACTTATTACTAATATTGTTAATTAACTAATGATTTATATTTTTAATTTTTATTAATATTTTTATTTGACAATAAATTTGTCAGAAAGTAATTAGATAAATTCAAAATATTTTTAATTAATATGTTAGAAATATTTTAGTTTACATTTAAAATTTATTATATTATTATTCATATAACCGAGTCGTTATTTCTAAACCAAACCGAACCGAACCAGGTTTGAATCAATTCGGTTTTGGATTGGTTTGTCGTGGTGAACCGACCGGCAGGGTTGTGAAGCTGATTCGGTTACTGGTTCGGTTCGGCACTGTTGAACCGTTCAGTTTCTCAGTTTTTAATTTTTTCCTCTTTCCTCTTCGATCATTTTTCGAGTCGTCGTCTTTGTGGATCGTTCTCTCCATCTATACCAAGCTATTACGAGTGAGCACTACTTCATCATCTTCTTCGTTGAATAGCAGCCGCTCTAACCTGCAAAAAATAATAATTACAAATTAGGTTTAATTTTTATAGAGTAGTGGATTTAAGTTTTTATGATAAATGGACTTACGTTTGGTTTGTCCCTTATATTAGACCCATTTATATACAATACTAAACCCATATATCCCAATTTAAGAAATCAAATCAGGAAAATCAAATTGGTTCGAATTTAACCGAAATTTGTAGCAAAAATTTTGATTTTTCGGTTTAATTCGGCAGAATTTTGATAAACCGAAATACTGATACTCGACTGAACCAAACAATTTTGAATTTCAATTAATTTCAATGGAATTATTGTAAATTGAATTATCCGACTAACCGAACTAAGCGAACCGAATTAACCATTTTAACTGAAGTCATGGCGAAGATTATACTCCCATCACATTTTTTTTTTTGATCATCTGATATTTTATTAGAATTAAAAGAAAGCATTACAAAGAAAAAACACAACACCAAAGGACAACAAAGCCTGGAAGAGAACCAAACGAGTATGAAGCAGGAGGTATGAGAAAGCTGGAGAAAAGGCTGAATAAATAACCACTTGTGCCGCTTATTGAAGAACCACGAACGCCTAAGGATTATAGGAAGTCTTCCACTCGAAATACACCAAGCGAAGTCCCACAAGCAACAGTAGACAAAACACCTGATTCAGGGATTAAACGGATAATGAAAAGTTTTGTATCCGTCTTTCCTTGACACGAAGGAGAGCTCGACTTGACCACCTATCCGGCAAGGCCACGGAGACGAGCCTTTGACCAAACTGAAACCTCCTGAACCCATGTCTGAAACCCACACCAGACTACTAAGGTCCATTGAAACGAAGACACCCAAACAAACAAGACGAGGCGAGACAAAGACCAAACCGCAACAAAGACCACAACCGCTCCTAGTAGCACACAACTGAAAGACCTCCAACGACAACCAAACAAAGCGAGACAACACCCCCAAGATGTCCGAAAGAGACCAAATCCGACACCAGAAACAGCCTAAGGCGCAAAACGGAACAACAACCTTCAAAGACCGTACCAGACGGATCGTCTAAGTCAGCTCCATCCTAAGGGAACGCTACCCAGCATCATCGAGACCACAGCCAAGCACACTCAAAAACGATCAGTCCGCGCTATTCAACCCTAAAGCCGTCACAGACAAAGACAAGAGCCAACAAAAACCGACAACACAAACACACATAAACCAACACTACAACCGAAAAGAAGAAAAAGGTTCCAACACAAAAAACCATCACCGTAAAGAGGCACATCCACATAACTGAAAGAGCCAAGTACCACTGCAACCTAGCCAAAGATCTGACTCCCAAACCCACACGCCGAGGAAACCATTCCGACACTGTAAAGCCAAGGCCTCACCAGTGACGAGCAAGAGAAAGGAGAGTAACAAAGCCAAACCTGAGACCGCCGTAAGGAGAGCACAATCGACTCCGACAAGCAGGTTGACTAACAACTCACCAAACGTTGGACTCTGTCGAACCAGAGCAGAGGAAAAACACTAACAGAGACTGATGGAGATGTCGGAGACTTCACCGGGGAAGAAGAACCACAAACAAAGACGAAAGCTAAAACCAGACGACGAAGGAGAAGGGGGACCGGCGGTGGCACTGTCTTAGCCGCCGGCCGCCGGTCAAAGCGCTAACAGAGAAAGCGGCGGATCTGCAAGTCGAGAGAGAAAAGTGAAATTATGGTTTTTGACTCTGTGTCAATGTTAACTTCAATATGACGTTACTCCCATCACATTCAATTCATTGTAAAAGATTATATCCAATTTTCTTTGTAATATGATTTAATACTTAAAACTAGAATTGTACCCGTATTATATGTGGGGTGATATTATTTTAAATTATAGTATTACGATATTTTAATAGTATGGAGAA
>OVAU01003988.1:0-10545 GCA_900406315.1 Biscutella laevigata subsp. laevigata | reverse complement strand
GAAAGAGAAAAATTCCCATATCTCTCATGTGTATCCCCATGTGTCCAGAAGTGCTCGTCTTCGGATCTGAACATATGAACAAAATATCATTTTGGTAAACTAAAAGCATAAGAACAATATCTCCTCTAAATTTATCGAATAATGTTATACTGATAAGATGTATTGCATTGTTTTATTTTTTGACGGCTCATTTATTGATCTGAAAATAAGCCAAACAGATGAATTTGTTTCTCATTCTGTAGGAGAAAAAAATGTAACCTTGACCTTTGGTCAGCTATCCTATAAAAGAAAATTGTGATAATTTCTTGTACCACTCGACTTTATAAGAACAAATTTTGTAATACTTTGTGCAAGAATGCATTGATCATCAAAAGATCTTAGCGTCATCATTAAGGAATAAAGTACAATACTTTGAATATCTCAACTACACAAAAAACAGTTATTCACAATTTCACACTTGCCCTGAATAAAGTCAACGAAAAACAGTACCCCAAAATGATGTAAGTTCCATGAATACGACAGAACTTTTTTTAATTCGCTGTTCATTGCCAAAAGAAGTAACCAGTTAACGACACCTCGATCAATCATATTATTGCATTGTTTTAAAATCAGACACCTCATTCTTTGACTAGGAACTAGATTAATGCAAGCTGATGAAGGAGAACGCTCATGTTTCTCTCTCAAAAATAGAAAGAAATTATAACCTTAGAAAACAAGTGTATTCTGCCTAATTTTATACTCTATTTTGCATTTAACGTGTCTATGAATTATCATCAATGATACCTTTGTAAACAGTACAGAACATATCCAACAATTGAGTTTTTCTGGCACGTAATATAAAAAGTCAACCCTCTCCCCGACCAATAGTTCTACGACAGAGGCTTTTCAGCTTTTACCTGTACTAGGAAAGACTTGAAAGGAAGATATAATTCCAAGAATGCTGATAATTACCTGGATGCTTCCAAACATGAGAACTTCTCAGACCTACAGTGAAAATATAATTACGGTAAACTTAAACCTTGCTTTATAATACAAAACGAAATGTAAACCTCACAATTCCAGTTCGGCTTATGTCTGTAATTGGCTCTATGCGGGAAAGCAAGGCTAAAGAAACTGATAACTCACGCGTCTTCTGAAATTAGCAGATGTGAAAGCTTCTACTTCAACCTAGCCTCCCATTCTTCCAGGTTAATTTTCTTCCCCGGATAAGTAGCGCACAATGTTGACGGATGGGGAGAGTCAGCTCACCAGTAATCTCCACACGAGCAGGCACCATTTTTGAAATGGTGAAAGCGTTGCATGTCCCGTACAATAATTTCCCTTCCGGTCACAAGGGAGATGTACTTTGTAGCGTTGTGACAATCGGCACAAACCCGCAGGTTCTTTCTTACGTGAATAGTTGTACCTGCTGTTGTATTCAGGAGTCCAAAAGAAATAGCCAGTTTCTCGCTGTGGCTACTCAGCAACTGCTCCTTAACATCGTCTTCCACGCCGAGGACTAAATTCATGTCAGGAACATAACCAGCTTCTTTGATTTTCCCCATCAGCTTCTCAAGAAAAGCATAAATTATCTTGGAATTGGGATGGGCTGTGCTCCCAGAGAAGAAGCTATGCACCTCGTTCTTTATCTCCACCATACTGCAGCCAGGAGTTTTACGAAGACCACGTCTCAACATTGAAACTCTCACTTGTCCCACTTTCTCCCACATTGAAGCTGAGCGATATATGTTTGCAAGCAGCACATGATACCCACCATCATCCGGGTTCAACTCAAACAATCTCTCTGCTGCTTTCTCGGCAATGTCCACGTTTTTATGAATCTGGCAAGCACCTAACATGGCACCATATACATTGACAGCCGGCTTAACGGGGATCTGAGCAATAAAGTCCCAAGCTTCATTTAACCGCCCAGCTCGGCCTAGAAGGTCGACCACGGCTCCATAATGGTCCATTGACGGTTCTATGCAGTAGTTTTCCTTCATCATATGGAAGCACTTTAGTCCTTCCTCCACCAAACCTGAGTGACTGCAAGCAGAGATAAGAGACAGAAATGTGACACCATTTGGTTTGACGGTGCCTTCTCGCATTTCTTCAAACAATTCCAGAGCAGATTTCCCAAGGCCATGTGTTCCATATCCATCTATCATCGCGTTCCATGTCGTCACGTGACGCTCGCTCATCATGCCAAAAATCTTTCTTGCAGTTGTAATAACTCCACATTTTGCATACATGTCGACAAGAGCCGTTGTGACAAAAACGTTCCTGTCCAGACAGTTTCGCATGACTACCCCATGTATCCACTTCGCCTGATGTGTAACTGACAACTCCGCAAGAGCAGTAATTACACTCACATAAGTAAATGTATCCGGCTTTACGTTCCAAGCTTGCATCTCGCTAAAGTAATTCAATGCTTCAACTGGACGTCCATTCTGTGCAAATCCTAATATTAATGAGTTCCAAGATACAACTGTTCTGGTCTGCAATTTCCCAAATATAGAAGCTGCAGTATCAACGTCCTTGCATTTGCAGTACATGGAGATCAACGAGTTCACTACGGAAACATTTCTATCAAGATCCAAATCAACTGATAACTTATGGACGAATCTTCCTCTCTCGAGGTCCCCCAGGTCAGCACAAGCATGTAAAGCACCCATGACGGATACATCAGTGGGTTTTACTCTTTCGTCCAACATTTTTTGAAAAATTATCATTGCCTCTTTAGGATTCTCATTCTGCACATACGCGTCAATCATTGAATTCCATGAAACAACATTTCTTTCTAACATCCCATCAAAGAGCTGTCGAGCAGTTTCCAGAGATCCACATTTTGCATACATATCAACCAGAGCAGTGGAGATATTGACAAGAGAATCAAAGCCAGCCCGCACGGTGTACCCGTGTATCTCCTTGCCAATACTCATCGTCCCCAAAGCAGAGACAGAAGGCAAAACAGAAACAATGGTTATAAAACTAGGCTTCAGATTCTCCTTGCACATTCGAGTAATCATGTCCAGTGCCATACTTGCCAAGCCATTCTGTGAATACCCAGAAATCATTGTATTCCAGGAAACCAAGTCTCTCTCAGGCATTCTATCGAACACCTTGCGAGCTTCATGTACCTGCCTGCACTTAGCATACATATTCTCAAGTCCAGTCATGGCGAATAAATCCAACGCGAACCCACTCTTCACCAATAACCCATGAATTTCCTTTCCCGTCCTAAGATCTGCCTCGTCCCCACAGACTTTCAAGAGATAAGTGAAGTTATACACAACGGGCTCTACATCGTCATACCTCATTCGAACAAAGAATTTCACAGCTTTATCCAAATCAGGAACCTTAGCATGTCCTTTGAGCATAGTATGATAAAGAACATCGAGTTTATCATCAATCGGCTCAAAAACCCGAGCAGCCTCAACGACACTTCCATATTGACAAAACAAGCTGACAAGCTTCGTCTGGAACATATGCTCCTTATAAAGACCATTTTTGAAAACGAGAGGCAGAATGTGACGAAGATCTTTCAGAGAAGAGCATCTCTCGAGGAGAAGTGCAGCCGGGTGCTCGTAGACATTGGCCGGAATGAAAGTTCTCTGGGAAAGAAAATGACTATGGCGAGACGGAATTAGCGAATTGGGGACTTGAGGAACTGTGGAGACCTGCACCAACTGAGAGTTCATGGTTCCAAATCTTCTCACGGTTCTAAATTTTTCCCCCGTTTTATAGCATACAAACGAATATCTGTTAAAAACAGAGGAGACATTATCGTCAATGTCTGGATTGTAACAATTGACAGTGACGTCGTGAGCTAATTTCGTAGAAGAGTGTGAAGTGACTTCACTTATCTAAGGTGAATAAGGCCAAGTCGTAAAAGATGGGCCAATTTGTTTCCCCTTTAATCAATCGTACAAAGACCGCCATTAGTATAAACGTGCTTTCTGCATCATCTTTGAAAATTCACAACTTGCTTGACCCTTTGCTATAAGCCTATAACAGTATTTGGACTTTTCTCTTGAGAATTTAAGACTCACCACATCATCTGAACGTCAATTAACTCAACACCCTCCCATTCTTAAATGCTACATTCAATTCAGAGATCTTGCTATTTATAGATCTGTTCTGTTTGTGTTCATTAAGAATACAACAGCTATTCCAAAACTGGGAAGTTACCGTTCTTGAGAGGCTGGGACTGAAGCTATGAGACTTCATGAGAGCATGAGTGCTTTTGTTCTTGTTCTTTCACTATCTTGCTTCTTGTCAAGTGTCTGTCTTGCTCAGGAAAGAGTTTTCTTTTCCGGTAATCTCACTGGTTCGGAGACGATAGTCTCCAGCTTTCGCACGTTCAGGTTCGGTTTTTTCAGCCCTGTTAATTCCACAAGTCGGTATGCAGGTATATGGTATAACAGCATTCCTGTACAAACTGTTATATGGGTTGCTAACAAAGATAGGCCAATCAATGACTCCTCTGGAGTTATTTCGGTTTCGGAAGATGGGAATCTTCTAGTTACAGATGGTCAGAGACGTGTTCTGTGGTCAACTAACGTCTCTTCTCAAGTCCGTGCTAATTCCACTGTCGCTGAGCTTTTGGATTCCGGAAACTTGGTGCTTAAAGAGACGAATAGCGATGCATATCTTTGGGAGAGTTTCAAGTTTCCTACTGATTCTTGGCTGCCAAATATGCTGGTTGGGACAAACGCAAGAACCGGAGGAGGGAACATCACGATAACTTCTTGGAAGAACCCTTCGGATCCTTCGCCTGGGAGCTATACTGCTGCACTCATTCTTGCTGCATATCCAGAGCTCTTCATTCTCAACAACAATAATAATAATTCTACGGTGTGGCGCAGTGGTCCGTGGAATGGCCAGATGTTTAACGGTTTACCAGATGTGTATGCGGGCGTTTTTCTTTATAGATTCTTAGTTAATGATGACACCAATGGATCGGTCACCATGTCATATGCTAATGATTCAACTTTGAGATACTTTTACATGGATTATCAAGGATCTGTGATCCGGAGAGATTGGAATGAAGCTCGGAGAAACTGGACGGTTGGTTTACAAGTCCCGGCAACAGAGTGTGACATTTACAGGCGATGTGGCCAATTCGCGACCTGTAATCCCCGGAAAACCCCTCCTTGTTCTTGCATTAGAGGGTTTAGGCCAAGTAACCTCATAGAGTGGAACAATGGAAACTGGACTGGTGGATGCGTAAGAAGGGTCCTTTTGCAATGTGAAAGACAGAACAATAATGGGAGTGCTGATGGATTTCTGAGGCTAAGGCGAATGAAGTTGCCTGATTTTGCACGGAGATCCGAAGCTAGCGAACCAGAATGCTTAAGGACTTGTTTGCAGACATGTTCTTGTATAGCTTGTGCTCATGGCTTAGGTTATGGATGCATGATTTGGAATGGAAGCTTAGTTGATTCGCAAGAGTTGTCTGCTAGTGGAATGGATCTTTATATTCGTCTTGCAGCTTCAGAAATCAGTTAAGTGTTACTACATAACTTCTATTATATTCTAGTTCTTAGCGTTTGCAGTTTCACTGATTCTGTTGTTGTGTCTCGCCAACTCCCTATTAGAAACACCGGACAGACGACCGCTTTTGATAGGTACATCACTGGCAGGCTTTATCTTTGTTGTGGCAGCTTGTGGTCTTTTAGCGAGAAGGATTGTCATGAAGAGAAGAGGTTAGACTCTAACCAAACTATGTTTGCTTCGTATTTAGCATATTAGTATTCATGTTCCAATAATATCATGGGATTCGTCAGCAGCGAGAAAGAAAGGAACAGAGGCAGAGAAAATTTTTGAGAGAGTGGAAGCTTTAGCTGGTGGTAATAAAGGAAAGTTGAAAGAGCTGCCATTGTTTGAGATCCAAGTTTTAGCTGAAGCAACTAATAATTTCTCTCTGAGAAATAAGCTCGGACAAGGCGGCTTTGGTCCTGTTTACAAAGTAAGTATGACACTTGAAGGGGTTTTTGCAACAAGAATTACTGTTGACATTCAATATCTCTTTACAGGGGAGGTTGCAAGAAGGGCAAGAGATTGCTGTAAAGAGGCTGTCAAGAGCATCCGGACAAGGGCTTGAAGAACTTGTTAATGAAGTGGTTGTGATATCTAAGTTGCAACACCGGAATCTGGTGAAGTTACTTGGTTGCTGCATTGCAGGAGAAGAAAGGATGCTAGTCTATGAGTTCATGCCCAAGAAAAGCTTAGACTTTTATCTGTTTGGTAACTAAACACCATCTTATCTTCTCAAACTCTGTTCCAGTGTCATCACCAGATGAATTAACAGAAGCTACTTTCTTGTTCAGACCAAGTGAAGGCAAAACTTCTTGACTGGAAGACACGGTTTAATATAATCAATGGAATATGTAGAGGTCTTCTGTACCTTCACAGAGATTCTAGGCTGAGAATCATTCACAGAGATCTAAAAGCTAGCAACATCTTGTTAGATGAGAATCTGATTCCGAAAATATCTGATTTCGGTTTGGCCAGAATTTTCCCAGGGAATGAAGATGAAGCAAACACCCGAAGAGTCGTTGGAACATAGTAAGTAACTCCACCACCAAACGTTACAGTTTTTTTCCCATAAAGATAGTCATAAAGCAGATAAAATAAATGTATATTGCAGCGGCTATATGTCACCGGAATATGCAATGGGAGGAGTGTTTTCAGAGAAATCTGATGTTTTCAGCTTAGGAGTGATAATCTTAGAGATTGTCAGTGGAAGAAGAAACTCAAATTCGACTCTTTTAGCTTATGTAGGTCTACTTAACTCTACTAAGTATCGTCACTCTCTTGAGATTGTTCTCAATTTCTAAATCCTTCTCTGTTTTCTTTATAGGTATGGTCGATCTGGAACGAAGGGGATATTACTGGTCTGGTAGATGCTGAGATCTTTGACCAACTCTTTGAGAAAGAAATGCGGAAATGCGTTCACATTGGGCTTTTGTGTGTGCAAGAAGCTGCTAACGATAGGCCAAGTGTCTCTACAGTGTGTTCGATGCTCAGCAGCGAGATTGTAGACATACCAGAACCGAAGCAGCCTGCTTTTATATCAAAGAACGGTGTTGCTGAAGGCGAGTCCTCTGAGAACAGTGACCTTAAAGCCTCTATCAACGATGTCAGCATCACTGATGTCACAGGACGTTAGATCCGCAGGATTTAACATCAATCTATTTAGATGGATAGGTCTCATACATGTAGTAATGTACAAGACTTTCTGTTTACATTACAAATTCCCACTGTATGAAATCAAATATATAAAAGTACAAGAGTAATCATTTCTTGAAAGAAAACTCTTTTAAGCTTTTGCTAGTTCTTATAGGAGGAAGTTCCACGGATGCATGAACAGGTTTTTCCACCGAGCTTTCCTGTGCAATAGAATGATGCGTGGAAGATTCAGCTTCTTGGTGTTGAGACTCAGGATCCCAAAACTGGTGGTGGTCATGATGATGGTCATGAGAGTATCTAGGAGAAGGAGTATTCGGGAAACTTTCAACGCTTCGGTTATTGTGATTGTGAAGGAGATGGATTGGAGATGAGCCATGTGTTGGTGTGGTTGGACGGCTAGAGAAAGGTGTGTTTGATTCCGAGTTTCTTCCATGTTTAGTCTGCTTCTTCGCCGTGTGATGCCATTGTTTTAGCGCTGTGGCTACTCTTTCATTGAATACCGTTGGTTTCATTGTAGTACCCATCTACACGTTTAGTAATCAAACAACAATGTCAGAAACGAAGAACATATCGAAAACCCGGCATTGATGTTTAGTGTAGTACCTGAGTGACGAGAGCATAGAGTGGAAGAGTCACGTAGCTGCAAAGTATCTGTACAAGAACCCTGCAAAACAGAACAAACAGTTAAGAGACTAGCTGCAAAGAATCAATAGACAAGTTAGTGTTAACTTACCCAACTGCAATTCTTATGATAACATCTACCGTTCTTTCGTGGAAACAGTTGCTTAGATTGAATTCATACTGCAGATACAAAATATTATGATACAACAATTAGTATTGTCTTTAATAAGAGACACAATGTTTGTGAAGAATGTGAAACGGATTGCTTACTGTACTCCAGGCAAAGAAAGCAAGTTGGAATGCATTCTGCAACAAAACATCAAGAGTTTTTGGTACTCTGAGTTAGGAGAACAAGAAAAGAGGATATACCGAGCGGTTAACGTTATAGTAATATACCGTGAAAAGGACCAAGTGGATCAAGAAAAGCATGAACCCTGGGCGGCCAAACCAGAAGAAGTCGTCACCAGGCTGAACCACAGGGACGCCTCTCACCATGTCGCCTTTATCTTGGATCCTTAGACCCAATTTGGTTATAATGACTTGAAGCTTTGTTCCAACTATTAAAATTATCTGCAGAGTTATACATTCCTTCTGTTTTGTAAGTAAAAAAAGGAGTGGCTAAAGGACAAAAATAGCAGAACTGTTTAAGAAGTTTGTTCTACGTACGACTAGAGGAATGAATGGTAACCAGAGGTAAGAATATAATCCTGTTCAAAATAAAACATATGTCAGTTTTGTTTTGTGTGAATATTGACTTTAGCGGCAAGAAATGAGCCTTACCATTTGTATTGGTCAGGAGGAAGAGTACGGCGGCAAACCAGATAACCGGACTGCACAAAGTTAGCAAAGATTAGGACAATACTTCCACATTTTGGATATTATCAAGATTATACAAAAGTCCAAACCTGATTTCGACAATGGTTTTGAAGTCTTCCTCTAATGATCTTTGAATATACTTGCGGAAATCAAATCTTGTTTCACTCCCGGGAGCCAAATGAGCCTGAAGAAAGTTAAGTTAGATCAATTCTTTGAGCCTGAAGAGAGAAACAAAAGGTCTATGTATAAACTCCTTACCGTGATGAAACCATGTCTTAATGCTAAGTAATCAACTTTGGTGACAGATCCAAAGAATTGTCTGAAGAAACACACAATCCATAGCGTAACACTCGTCTTGCTCCAGAAACTGAGATGTCTTCTCCCGAAAGATGTGTCCCTCGCAAACCTGAACCTGTCAGGATCTGCATAACAAGAATTATTCACAGTAAGTTTCTCGTTTCAGTCGGATACTATAATTTATATTACATACCATTTGAATATTGATACTCTATGGTCTTTGTCTCTTCCTCCCATTTCTTCCACGTCCTCATCTGCAATACACAAGATAACAAATATCAAATATTTTGTTCTTGATACTCCGTCTAAAGCACTGCAGAATTTAACAAGAAAAGTTACCTTGGTGTTTCCAAGAGCGTAAGTAACAATACAGTAAATAACGTGAACCACAGCGAGCACGAATATGAATATATGAAGCTGATGGATTCCATAAGCAGACACAAAAGCCACTTTACCCTGAGAAAACTCCATAAAAAAGCAATCAAAATCTATCCATTTTTACAAGCTATGACCAGTTTTAGATGTATATTACCTTCAATGCGCATTTATCATCACCTTTGGTAGCTAAACTTCGTCTAGGAAGATAAGATTCAGCTAACTCAAGAAGAAGTCTTGCACCCTTTTTCCCGGTGTCTTTCTTGCCGTATTTTATAGCTTCTTGAGCAGCGCTGCAAGGGTGCATTGTTGATGCGGCTTTCTTGGAGATGCAAATGTTTGAGATTGGTGTTTGTACAATTGTTAGGAGTAGTGATATGAATCCCAACAACATAAGCTCTGAAAGATAATAAACTTTGTTAATTGATGAAGTTAAGTAAGAAAAAGATTGGTGACTTTTTTAATTTTACCTGCTTTGACCTTTTCAAGAGCTTCATAAAGTGCCTTCTTGTGTTTCTTTTTAAACCACTGTTTATGTATTTAAAAGCAAAGACCATAGTTATTCACTGAGTTAGTAGTGATAGTGATGGGAGAAGGATCCTAAAGATATGAAAAGCAGAGCGTAAAAAAGTTAACAGAAGTAGAAGAAACAGAGCAGTAAGTAAAAAAGAAGAAATAAAAACAGAACATGAAGCTGATAAAGAACACAAAACAGAGACAGATCAAGAAACCTGCAACATCTAGAAATGGAGGAGAAGAACTTACGGTTCCAATAGCATGAATGGACTTTTCGAGGAGAATCGAAATAAACAGTAAGACGAAACAAACCACAGCGACTGCCCACGTAGCGGTCTCCTCTAAAGTCCGTTCTTTTACTTTCTTGTCATCCATTAGAGCTTAATTTTCAGAAAAAGGAAAAAAAAGAACCAAATCCTCAGATGAATCTTTTCTTAAAAGAGGAATCTGGTTCTTTTTGTATATATAACCAAGAGAGATAGACAGTAACAGTGTCGTGTTCTTCTTTTGTTAGCTATTCTAGTACGTAATTTTGAAAAACACATATAGTTGTGTCATTATATAGAGCCATATAGAGAAGAAGAAGATAAGATACGCAATGAGAGACTGTAAGAGCACCTCCACNTTTGAAAAACACATATAGTTGTGTCATTATATAGAGCCATATGGAGAAGAAGAAGAAGATAAGATACGCAATGAGAGACTGTAAACTAAAGCCTTCTTCGAACGATGTCTTTAGGAGAAGTG
>OVAU01003987.1:0-10545 GCA_900406315.1 Biscutella laevigata subsp. laevigata | reverse complement strand
ATTTTATTAAACTAAAATAATTTTATTATAAAAATACCCGCTTTGAACGGGGGATAAGCTCAAGGATAATGTATTTTAAATATATATATTCTAATTATTCGGGTAAAAACGGGTAATTGTAATCTTGATTCGTGTCGTACTTGCGTCAAATATTCTCAACCAAATCCGCTTTCAATTGTTGGTGTTTTGCGTGATCCCGAATTCGGATTCGGTTGCTCATAATATTGCCGAGATTTGCATAAAAACAAAAGTATTATGTATTTTTACTAACTAATTTATTTTGTCAAAATTTTCGTCACTCTGTATAATTTAAATTGCGGGTTCAATTTGTTTTTAAAAAACTGTAATATGCAAAAAAAAAAAAAAATTAAGTGACAGGTGTTGCACACGCGTGCGTCTCTTCAAGTTAAAGAACGTCTCTTGCAGAAGAGACGTATCTCGCCGGAAGAAACTGAAGCCAAATAATTTAATATTTTTTTTTCTTGAATTTTGTGCCAAGAGACGCCATATAATAGCGTTGGACGTGCTCTAAGTTAGTTATAAAAGGTTTCATGATGTTTTCATACGCAAACATACGAAGGTCGTTGAAACTGCAAAGTCCATGTTTCTTATTGTAAAATTGGACACCAACTCAACGTTGTAAGAAAAATGCAACGTTATGCATATGCTCGAATGTGGAAACGGTATGGAATAAATTAAAAAAGATACACAAACACATTATATTTATGGGTTTGGGCTGTATGACTTTGTGATCCACGAATCTCACATTTTGGTCATCATTTTCTCATTTTTTGTGTTTTATCATTTGATGTATGTATGTTGCTAAATTATGAAATTGGGTAAGTATAAATACGTCTCTTTTGGAGTGATTGGAACGAATATTTAAAACGCTTGTTGTTCCACCAAGCATTCATGAATCGTTTTACGAGATGTGGAAGTTTCATACTCCGTTTAAGACCATCTCCATCAATGGTTTCTTATTTAAGAGCTCTTAAGAATATTTTAATACTTTTTACACAAATAGTAATTATTAAGAACTCCTAAACTAATTTTATTAACTTTCTCCTCCATTGGTAGATACTCAATAGGGATTCTTAAAAAAAAAATTCAATCCTAAGCTAAACCAACATAGAAAGATACATTGACCCATGGTGAACTAAACTATGCTTTAGAAATCATATCAACATACCAACCAATCTTTTGAAGTATGACGAGCTTAAAACAAAACACACAGAGCCATGCACCACAAACAAGACATACAAAACTCACAATCAGTCTGCAATATTCACAACATCAAAACCACAACAAAACAAGCAGACAATAACATAAAGAGTGGAAACTCACAATGAACCCATACCTTTGTATTTATTCACTTTCTTCAACTGGAACTTCACTGTTGCTTTTGTCTCATTCACCTTTGATTTCAATGATTCTTGGTGACTCACTAGTGTTGAGAACTTTCCTGTTTATCAATCAAAAGACCATAAGAAACAACATTCAGACAACAAATCTTGAAACTGAAACTATTTGAAAAAAAACTTGACTAAAGAACAGAGTTGAGTTTATCCAAGAAACTTGCTTGCTTTGTTCAAACCAGAACCAAGAAGACGAGGAATCTGCCAAGAAGATTTTCAAAGCCAAGAAAGCATGGTACTTATTTGCAAGCTTCTTAAGAAGCTTCTTGTTCTTGTTGAGCATTTTCAAAGCCTCAACATCCATATAGTCGAGTCCTATTTTCTCAACCTACCAAAAACCACATTCTATATCAACTGATGAAACAACAAAAAACAACCCATTTGAGATATAGATAAGAAGATTTTAATCACCTGCAATATTAATGACTAGTGACTACCTCAAAAGGAACTGTGAATAATACTGACTTTGCTCTTCTTCTGAAAACCACATTCTTGATTTAAAGCTCCCATGTTAATAATCCCTGATCCATACGCAACACGTCTCCTAATTGATCCTACATCATCAACAAAACCAAAAATTTATATCCAACTCCTCCAGTTCGGTTTCTAGAAATTGAACTCTAGATAGATATTAGCTTGATCGGATCAATTACTATCTTTGTTACAAAATTGGATTTATTCAGTAAGATGGACTACAACGCTTAATCAACGCTTAATAACATCAACATAATTATCAAAAAGGTTTACCAATAGAAATTTTTTGAGATCTCTTCCTGATGCAATCTCTCTAAGAACAGTAAAACCACGGTTGATTTCAATTTTGAGCCCATAAGCAAGCTGGCAAACAAGTGGCTATAACTCAACGATCAGACAGAAATGGGGAAGAAACGAAATAAGAATCTGAAGAAAAATACGGTAAAGGAGAGAGATCCGTGCATTTTTCGCCACCAAAAACCTTGTGAACAAGCTTCTCTCTTCCAAATAGGCAGTAATCTTAGTCTGGATGGGCGCATATTTCTTATCGTCATCTGAACTCGGAAGAAGAGGAATCATGATGACCATGGATCTTCTCAGCTATCTTCTCCATGATGGATTCCTCGTGCTTGTGTTCTTCCTCGTTTTTTTGATTTTTTTTCCCTTCCATTGAGATGTGGACACGTAAGGGTTCTGATCCGTATCTGAAAATCCTTCTTTCAGATACGCTTCTTAACTTTTTATTCATTTTTTAATTTTCTTTTGACTTTAGAACCCCTTTCAGATAATTACTATATTTTATATTTTTAATACAAGACATCACCTATTGTCTATTTAACCATAATCTACAAAAACCTATAATCTAACCAACAAAATCAACCCAAAAAAATAAAAAAATAACAAAATAATAAATTTACATTGAAAATCTAGATTTATGAGAAAAAACAAAATATTTAATATATTTTATCATTATTTATCTATTTATATTTTTAAGATTCTAAATAAAATATTTAAAAATATGTTTATATATATATTATTTTAAATCAAATATTTTATTAAAAATATTAGATTACCACAAATAAATTTAAATATTTTATCTACAACTATCACTTCTTTAATTATCACAAAAAATAAATATAATAAATGTTAATAAAAAATAATAACACGATAAAAATCTAGTGTAGAAACTATTAAACCACAAATCAATCAAAGACTAACTAATCGTTTTTTTTTCTTTGGTCGGCAAGACTAATTAGTCTAAGCAAATGAATCTTAAACCCAAATTATTTTATCGAAAACTAATCTTCTTCTTTTTCTTTTTTTTTAATCGAAAACTAATCTTATAATGCTTTTATCGATTAGATAAATTCGATTTATTCGTTTTACTTAATACATCATCTTATCTAAAGAAGTTAAAATTGCTACTAATAGAGTTTACTATTAGTTTTTTTTTTTTTTCCAACTAGAATTATATTAAAGAAACCAAATTACAGAAACCGGAAATGCAATCCCGTAATGAAATCGGGAACCTAAGGCCGTAATGAAATCGGAGACCCTAACCCGTAATGAAATCGGGGACCAAAAACAGCGGATACATAACAATCCAACCGAAAACTAAGCCGGCGGCACACAGTAATGACCCCTGGAACAAGAAAAAAACACAAAAACGACATAACCAAAGATACCAATAACTATCTATTGAAACAAAATCCGATAAGCTGATGACGAAGGCTGGAGATAACCCAACATTGATGTCGCTTTATTAGGGAAGCCGAGAACGCCTAAGACGAGTAGACTATCTTCCATTCGAGCAAGCGGGTTGATCCACGAGTAACAGTAGACGAAACATGCGGCTCTGGAAGCCTCGGAAGACAAAGCCTGATTTACCCGAGGAAACTTCCAAGGCACGAACTAAGACTCCGAATAAGCTCCAAACCGACCGGAGCACGGAGGACAACCTCATACACAGCTTGAAGGAACTTGAACCAAAGAAGGCTAAACCAAACTTAAACCAACAATAACTCCGGGAACCCGTCGAGTTACTGGATCGAGCCATAGAGGACGATACCAAGGTCAAATCGATAACCACTTAAACCGACTAAACCAACTAAAACTGACTAATTCGACTAAACCGGAATCAAACCAAACCCTAAACAAGGAAGCCAAATCTAGCAAACCCCAAGACCCATCCCGCTCCTGGACCACGACAAGGGAGAAGAAACCAGCTGCTAACCTTCAACGCCGGTGTGAGTCCTACCAAGCTCACCAGCAACCACCCCACACCAGCGAGGATCCGACCCGAGCACATCAACAACCACATCAAACGACCTGAAGACACTGAAACACATCTCGACCATAAAGGCGTGGAGGCGAGCAGAGAGAAAACGGCGAAGGGAAGGTTGAAGACGACCCACACCGGAGACACCGGTTAGAGCAGCGCCGGAGAGAGAGGCGAAGATGCCAGATCTCGCAAACCAAGCAGAGACCGAGTTGAACCGGAGACTTAAACCGTAGACAAGAAGAGACAGACGAAGCAAAGAAGAAAAGGGGACGACCGGCGACCAGAAAGCACGCCGCGGCCGTCGAACGAAGATAAGCTTTGGTGCGGCGCTAGGGTTTGTCGAGAGAAAAATGAAGTCCTTGTTGTCCATAGAGTTTACTATTAGTAGAAACTAGATTTCTAGACGTCATTGTTAGCCTCAATTAGAGTTTCGTTAACGGAATGTTTACTATGCATTGATGGAAAGTCCTTATTTATACGTCTCATATATGCGATCTTCATGCTTTTGTATTTTGTAAGAATCGAAATGGCTACTGTAATGTCCATATCAATATCTGTGAACATAAATAATAAATTATTAACGAAATCTGAGAATTCCGTTAATGCTGATTTGTTTTCCTAAACGATATGACAACTGTTAATCCATAACTTAATATAGTAATTAGTAAATTTGGAATTTACTAGGACATAAATCTCTCTCACACTTTCATTGTCTAAATATTACAGTTTTTGTACGACACAAAGTTTTGATAAGTCAAACATACAACTTGTACTATACTGCAATAAAATCGATACTCTTTATCTCCACACATTTCAAACAGAGTTTTTAAAAGTATAATCTCAAAAATAAATGCCAATAAATATAAATACATTCATTCCCAAGTTCCAACCATATTATTACTTATTTCATCTACTACTCCCAAACAACACAAGACACAAGAACAAAGAAAGAATGGATCATAGTCACATGCATGACATGCCATCATCAACATCCATGATGAACAATGGATCAATGGCAGGAGGAATGGGACATCACCACAAGATGATGATGCACATGACTTTCTTTTGGGGCAAGAACACATTGGTTCTATTTCACGGTTGGCCCGGAACAAGCTCCGGCATGTATGCTCTTTGTCTCATTTTCGTCTTCTTCCTTGCCGTCTTCACTGAATGGCTTTCTCACTCCTCTCTCCTCCGTGGAAAACCCGGAGATTCGCCTAATCGCGTCGCCGGACTAATTCAGACTGCCGTGTACACCATTCGTATCGGCCTTGCTTATCTAGTTATGCTCGCCGTTATGTCGTTTAATGGCGGCGTTTTTATCGTAGCCATCGCTGGACATGCCATCGGTTTCATGTTGTTCGGAAGCCAAACTTTTCGGAATCCCTCCGGTGATCTTCCTGCCTCAGGTTGTGCTTGTTGATGGATGATATTATATTATTATTATATCTATCTATTTATCCATATTTATATTTTCGTCACGAGAGATCTATGGGTTGTAGTTTTCTTGATTATCTTTTTGGATTGTTCTTGAGGTTCATGAGTCTGTGAGTATGAAGAGAAGGAATATTTTTTACTTTTTGTTTTGCTTTATGATTTTGTTTTCTTCTGGTTAATATTTGATAGTGTTAAAGCTGAATATACCAATTTACTACTTTTTATTTTTTACATTTAAATCTGTCAAATTTTATGGTATCCAAAAAAACATTTAAATGTCCAACATAAATCAATTCAGCTTCTCTATGCTTTATGATACCTCTTAGCTAATTACTCGAGCTAAGGTTTCTGGATTCACGTAGTGTACGATGATAAATTTCTTTCAAGAAAAATTTGACTGAAAAGTTTTCATTAAAGGCACACAATATATTGAAAATACAGAAAGGAGTCGTTCCTCGTAAGGAAAAAAACCCTATCCCAGCTTATTTCTCTACCAACAAAAGCAAAAATATCAATAACATGTAAAAACAAAACCCACCACTTTGTAAGTATAAAACTCATCGTAAGATAAAAGAACGCGTCTGCGTCTGCGTCTGCGTTTTAGTTTTTGGGGACGTTAAGCCTTAGTCTGAAATCTTCTTCCATGAGAGGAAGTCCTTCTCTGAGCTTCACCTTTGGCTCCCAACCCAACACTTCTTTGGCCTTACTAATGTCTGGCTTCCTCTGTTTTGGATCGTCTGGTGTGTTCTCCACCATCTTTATCTCTATGCTTGGGTTAATAAGCTGCGTTTTATATATACACAAAACACGCATTAAGGAACAAAACACAAGAACCACTTTCAGGATTTTTCATGTTGTTTAGAGAGAATCGACTCTAACTAACCTCCTTTACCGTCTCAGCCAGCTCCACCATGGTGAATTCACCTGAGAAACAGAGAGATTTAGACATATGCGATTGACAGTGTAGTATAAGGCTTAAGTTATGTTGGAAAGAAAAGGCGGACCTGGGTTACCGATGTTAATAGGGCCAGTATCATTGCCTTCCATGAGGCGGATAAGCCCATCAACCATGTCTGATACATAACAGAAACTGCGGGTCTGTGTACCCGGTTTCTGAACTGTCAATGCCTCACCCCTACAACAACACATTCATGGAAACAACTAAGCAGATATGGCATAAAACCGGGTTTTTGTTCATGTGTTTTGAGAGTGCAGAGAACTTTACCGGAGTGCTTGAGCAATGAAGTTGCTAACAACACGGCCATCATCGATGTTCATTCGAGGACCATACGTGTTGAATATTCTAGCAATACGGATTTCTACAAATGGCAAACGGGTCCAATGAGAATCTTAATGGCATTACGGGATAAAGGAGAAGTCAGGGAAGCACAAACTGACCAATGCCGTGCTGTCTGTGGTAGTCAAACATCAAGGTCTCAGCTACACGCTTGCCTTCGTCATAGCAACTCCGGACCCCTTTTATAGTAGCAAAACATGTTGAAGGATTATAAAACCGTGAAGCTGAGATGCCAGAGAGATTTCATTTAAAGATGAGTAACATACGGAAACTTACCAATTGGGTTGACGTTTCCCCAGTAGCTCTCGGGCTGAGGGTGGATGAGAGGATCTCCATAAACTTCCGAGGTTGAGGTGAGCAAAATTCTTGTGCAGAAACGAACAAATGTTAGTCGTCAAACTTATCATTAGAAGAAAGATATAATTAAGAAACAGGAGCAGAATATGTCACCAACCTTGCTCCAACACGCTTGGCAAGACCGAGCATGTTCAGTGTACCGATCACGTTGGTCTTGATTGTCTGCAGAAACAGAATATATATACGGATATATCAGAAGACTAATACTTCCTGATGATATTACCAAAGTGGTATGAGAGTTTGAGTACAAATTATACTACACAAACCTTAACAGGGTTGTACTTGTAGAAGATAGGAGAGGCAGGACAAGCAAGATGGTAAATCCGATCAACCTCAATCAACAAAGGCTCCGTAACATCTATTTAAAGTCCAAAACCAAATGAAGATCACAATTATGGATCTCGTTGACATAAACGAGACAGACTTTATATTCCAATTTCAACCCCTAAACGACAGACTGATAGTCTCGAGATCATACCATGGCGAATCAGCTCAAATCTCGGGTGACCAATCCACTTCTTGAGGTTTTCTTTTGATCCAGTGAAATAGTTATCAGCAACAATCACCTGCAGGATAAGTGAACGTTCAAGATTGACAACAAATGCATCACAATTTTGATGAGCACAGACGTATATAGACCTCGTTCTTCTCATTTTCCATCAGCTTATCAACCAAGTGAGAGCCGATGAACCCAGCTCCTCCCGAAATCAAGATCCTCATATTGGACTACACAAACAACAAAAAGAAAAGCAAGAACCCGTTATACTCATACAACTTGCATCAGAATCTCTCAGTCACAACCAGTCAATTCAAACTGATAAACCCCCAAGATCTGATTCTGTAAAATCTCGATCAACTACAATAATACAAAGTTTTCTTATAGTGTTACGGCGATCAAAAGCCTAGATCTAAGTGGCATAACAAAGGTTTCGATTTCAAGGATCTTCATTACATAAGATCCTCGTGACGCAACCAATCGATTTTCATCAAACTAAAATAATGCATAGCTCAACTAGGATTCACCCTATGGATCAGAAAACGGAATTTCACACTGGTCCTCTGAGTGTATGNACGCAACCAATCGATTTTCATCAAACTAAAATAATGCATAGCGCAACTAGGATTCACCCTATGGATCAGAAAACGGAATTTCACACTGGTCTTCTGAGTGTATCACAGAATTTAAATTGAGAAACGAGATTCAAGGGCATGAAAGGTTACGATCGCATCGTAATCTGAAATCAAGTCGAACTCACGTGAAATCTCTAGAGAAATTATAAAGCTTTTACCTGAAAAAACTTGGAATTGCGAAGAGGAGAAGGCAAAGGTGGAGGCTTTGAACCGTTCTGTTTCTCACTTGAAGCCGCCATATCTGAGATCTCAGTCCTGGGTTTATAGAAAACGCATTAAATGAGATTGAAGTTGACCAAAAGAACGAAACTTTGCAGTATATATATAAGATTGAGAATTTTGATGAGATAAAAGAGGATTTACCAGAAGCTTCGGAATGGAAGAAAGAGAAACCTAAATACCAAAAATGTNATCTCAGTCCTGGGTTTATAGAAAACGCATTAAATGAGATTGGAGTTGACCAAAAGAACGAAACTTTGCAGTATATATATATAAGATTGAGAATTTTGATGAGATAAAAGAGGATATACCAGAAGCTTCGGAATAGAAGAAAGAGAACCCTAAATACCAAAAAAATGCTATGATCTGATGAGAAGAAGAGACACCGAGAGATCGTCTACTTATAGTCCCAGAGGTGTCTAAATTTCATCTGCCAAATTATCGAATTTGAAGTTTATTTTATTCTTTATATTTAATTAAATTACACGAATAATTAAATTATAGTTAGGATAATAATTTTACTTGTAAGGTTTAAGGTAGAAGGAGACTTCAAAAACACGAAATGTGTAGTTAACAAAATAGAACTAAACGTTAGTTACTAAATCACGACAACACTTGACCTAACTGAAATCTGACATGGCACTTATATTAAAACTTACAAAGAAATAGTGTCTATTTTCTTTGTCAAAAAATAAACGTGTTCTTCTTTTTGACATTAGCAGCTTTTTTTTTTTTTACACTAACATGTTCTTGTATTAGCTACAAGTAAGAGTTCATTTTACATTAGGGGATACATTCCGAATTCTAGCAGTTTTTGCCAATCCATCAGCAACCACATTCAATGTTCTAGGAATAAGCAAGAGAGTAAATAAAGGAGATAGATCAAACATAACCATTATATCCGGGAGAATAGGGGCTATCGCATGATTTCTCCACTTCGCTTGGGGACCTTCCTTATGCAGTTGAGCTTCATGCAGCAGATGTACCAGCTGCTTCGAGTCAGAAGCAAAAATAGCTTATGTATGGCCCAACATTCGCAGTTGACTCATAGCTGCCTTAAGGCTATAAGCTTCAGCCTCCAGAGGTGTTGACAGTGGAGTAGTTACACCTGAACCAACAAGATCTACCTTCCCCTCTGCATTCATGAGGCACCAACCATAACCAGCAGCTTTATATCTATCACACCATGATGCATCCGTGAAGCAGCATGTTTTCCCCCTTATTTCGCCTATGCTTCGCTGCTCTCTAACCTCCCTGCTTAGATGAGTCGCGCATGGACCCGTTTCCATATAATTTGCTTCCTGCCAAAGAGAATAATCCAGATAAGATTTCGTAATAATGTCAGGGATCATATATCTCCGACCTTGATAAATTAGCTGGTTCCTAGATTTCCATATGTTCCACCCAACAATGGCAACTAAAGTAGCGTTCTCCCTATTTAAGGATAGAGCTTTATTTATAATGCTTGCCCCCGTTACATCATCATCTTCCACTGCAATGTGAGGATAGATTTGGCTAAGCTCCCAAATCTCTTTCGCTATTCGACAAGTAAATAGCATATGCATGGTAGTTTCGACTTTAGCAGCTTTTTAAGTTTCCAATTTTATTTAGTCTGTTTTAGTGTTTTACAGCTTCCAAATAATTTTACTTTTTATTGTCACTATTCTTTTGGTCAAGTTTCTTGTGAANAGATGATTACATGACGTGGACTCACCTAGACATTTTTATCTCTGAAAACTGATAAGAGAAAAATATGCATTCAATATAAACATCACATTTTAACATGTAGCCGAAAATAATAACGAAAAAGTAACTATTTCATTTTGAAAAATCAAAACATATATACTAGTTATAAATAAATTCTACAATGTGTTTACCATATTATAGATCTTGGGAAAAACATATCAAGGATCTAGAAGATTGTAACATAGTTA
>OVAU01003984.1:0-10550 GCA_900406315.1 Biscutella laevigata subsp. laevigata | reverse complement strand
TTAGATATAATATTTATATTTTATTTATTAATATTTTCAATATAATTTGATCTAAACATTTAATTAATTTTGGCTAATTGTTTTTATGTTTACTTTGATATAAATATTTATCTATTATTTCTTGATATANATATATATATTGTATGTTATATATTTTAATCATTTTTACTCTTTTATGGTTTAGAGTTATTATATATAACTTATGATTTAAGGTTTAGAGTTTAATTTATGTCAAGAACTTATGAATTTAAAGTTTATAGTTGAGAGTTAAAGGTTGAAGTTTTAGAGTTTTGGATGATAAAGTTTAAAGTTTAAAGTTAATTNATTTATCTAAATATTTATTTATTTTTTGTTAATACTTTTTTTAATTCATTTTGACATAATATTTATATTTAGATATAATATTTATATTTTATTTATTAATATTTTCAATATAATTTGATCTAAACATTTAATTAATTTTGGCTAATTGTTTTTATGNATATATATATATATATATATATATATATTGTATGTTATATATTTTAATCATTTTTACTCTTTTATGGTTTAGAGTTATTATATATAACTTATGATTTAAGGTTTAGAGTTTAATTTATGTCAAGAACTTATGAATTTAAAGTTTATAGTTGAGAGTTAAAGGTTGAAGTTTTAGAGTTTTGGATGATAAAGTTTAAAGTTTAAAGTTAATTGTTGGAGTTTAGATTTTGGGGTTTAAAATATATGATTTATAGTTTAATTAAGGGTTAGAGTTTATAGTTTATGATTTAGAGTTTAGAGTGAAAGGTTATAGTTTTAAGTTTAGAGTTATGATTTAGGTTTAGAATATGATCTAGAGTATTAAAGTTTATAGTTGAAGGTTTGAAGTTTTAGAGTTTAGAGTTAAATTGAGGTTGAAGTTTTAAAGTTTAGAGTTATAATTTTGGGTTTTATGGTTTAGGGTTTAGAATATGATGTAGATTTTAGGGTTTAGAATATATGATTGTTACTACTTTTGAGTTAAAATTAAAGTTTAAGGTTTATGATTTATTTGGGTTTTTGATTTAGTGTTTAAAATATATGATTTGAAGTTTAGAGTTTAAAATTTTAAATTTAGAGTCTAGAGTTCTATGTTAGAGTTTTAGAATTTAGGGGTTAGAATATAAAATTTATAATTTTGATTTTGAGTTTTTAGTTTAGAGTATTGAGTTAATGGTTAGAGTTTATGAGTTTATAGTATAGGGTTTAGAGTTTTAATATTGTTTATAAATTAGCCACGAACATATTTCGTGGGAAATTCGTGGCTATAATAGTCACGACCACATTTCGTGGGAAACTCCGTGGCTATATTTAGCCACGACCACGTTTCGTGGTTAATTCGTGGTTAATTCGTGGCTATTTTAGCCACGAACACATTTCCTGACAATTTCATGATTTTTTTCCCATGAAAAGTTTTGTGGGTATAACCAATTTTTTTACTAGTGAATGAATCACAAATAAATTGATTTGGTTCGGTTCGATTCAGAGACCTCTCGATTTCGGTATGTTCGGAGAGTATAAATAAGAACTATAAAGATGTAAGTGCAGAGAATAATTCAGCAACAGATTTACGTCTTGAAACGCCAAGACCAAGCGATTAATCTATTTATTTATAAACAACATCTTTACAATCTAAAGATACTCTTACAAAGTTTTCTCTCTACTCTAAGCCTACCCTTATATAGAAACGAAAACACAAGAATTAACTCGCTAACTCTCTCCGATCTAACTCTCTCAGACGTTATCTAATCAAAGACAAGACACAACACTCACCTTCGAAAACTCTCTGTTTTTTGCAGAGCTCGAAGTCAAAAACCCTAAGGCCAATATTCTTAAAGTGTTAGCCCTAGCTAACACTTTTGGTACTGAATATATACCCTCCAATCCCAAAGAAACTTTCCTAATTTTTTTAATGGAAAATTTCCTTAAACTTCCAGTTTCATTTTTTCTTCAGATCCTTGAATGAATCTTTTCCAAATCTTCATTCCAGCTCAGCGCCTCTTCTAGAAGCTCGATTCTCTTTTGGTGCAAATTTCCAGCGTCCTGATTCAATCACTCCAACTGGTTTGCATCTTCAGTCTCCCCCTTTTTAGCTTAGTTTGATACTCAAGCATCCAAGGTCTTCAACACCTACTTCAAACAGCAGAGACACACAGAGACAACATGTATGGAGAGCCTTTGTCATCAACACAGAGATCGCTCCCCCATAATGTGTTACTCCTCCTATGTACACGTCATCAAACTTCAGAGACCGAATCTGAGACATCTCCCCCTTGCCTGAGTGCATAAATAAGTTAAAAACATCAATGACGTGTAGAGGAGAACACTTTCCTGCAGCTTGCGCATCCTGAAGCACTTTGATTGCTTGTCGCATTGTTTTTCTCAGCTTATCTTCAGGCTCTTGCTTTTTTGTTCTGCATGCCTTGGACTGCATTTTTTTCCTTAGATATTGCTTTAACCTCTTCTGTACAGATTACCAGATGTTGATCATTCAATAATTCAATGTAATCGACTTCTACGTTTTATGTGCCCAAAATTCAGAGATGTGCCCGAAATTCCTAGACAACTTCAAAACAGTAGGGCAGCACTTGAGATATCGTACTCATGAGACCAGCATCAGTAATAAGAGCTCTCTCCAAACCCTTTCCAGAACCATGGCATTGACCTTATCAGTAATCTTGTTCGGTTTTGACCACCTGTTTTTTAAGCAACCTGAAAACATCTCAACAAACCATAAGTGCACATTGTTGATCTTAATTCATCGGACACTATTCTCTTAACACAAGTTTGTTTCTTTTGATTCCCGCACTTTATTCACCATTTTTCATCATGAGTGGCTTACTTTGAAAGGCTAGAACTATCATGAACACACAAACACTGAAAATTTTAAGAGCTATTTACCTCGCTTATGTCTATAGCTGGGAGATCAAGTAGAGTACTCGAGGCTTTTACACACAAATGGCTTCCCCTCAGTAGTTATGAAAATATTCAGTCTTGGGTAATGTGTCTAGACTTTCACTCTGTCTTACCTTTATCATGATTCACCACTTTCATCCGGCTTCCTTTTCTGATCTATTCAAGGCAGCTAGATAAATCTTTGGAAAGATATCACGTTGAGTTATTCACTCACGTCTGGGTGGCAGAAGTTACAGCTGCAACCCCTTTACCACTAGTCACTCATCCTCCTGTTTTTATTGTTTTTCAACCTTTTTTTTCTTTTCTTTCAATCCTCTTGATTTCTGAGCGTTTGGCTTCAACAAGTGTTTCATTGATTTTCTGAGCTAGTGTGAGATGTACTTGTAGCTTCACTTGACTTCTCGGCATACTATGTAAATTTTAGTCCCACACCTTTCTTCCGACAGGTCTTTGGCCTCCTAGATTGAGCTAGACCATCAGATCGCTGTTACTCAGGACGGTATGACATGCAACTTTTTTCCACATCACTCTACATAATCAGGTTTATGAGATTTTGAAAAAGCTTTTATTAACATACTGTGAGGTTCAATATCCAAGTCCTTTTCCTGTCCATGATCTGCACACTTCACAAGACAAATTAGATTTCACACACACCGATTGCCTTTCTGAGATTTTCTGAGATTAACAAATCGGTTAAAATCCAACGGTTTAGTAAAGATATCAGCAAGTTGATGCTCATTGCCTATATGCTCAACGACAATCAGTTTCTTTTTAACCAACTCACGAATAAAATGATGACAAATATCTATGTGTTTAGTTCGAGAGTGTTGAACATGATTTTTAGCAATGTTAATGGCACTTTGGTTATCACATTGAATCAACATATAATCAGAGGACATACCATAGCCAGATGCCATCGGCTTTATCCACATCAGCTGGGTGCATCAACTTCCAAGGGCAATATACTCTACCTCTACGGTGGATAGTGACACACTGTTCTGTTTCTTGCTGTGCCACGAGACCTGATTATTTCCCATGAAGAAACACTGTGATCATCTAGTGATCATGCCCAATCAGCATCACGGTACCCCATGAGATTTTCGTTGGTGTCCTTTGAGTAGAAGATCCTCAAATGTGTAGTCCCTTTAATATACCTTATGATCCTCTTGACTGCCATCAAATGTGATTCCTTGGTTCTTGCTTGGTACCTTGCACAGATTCCAACAACGTAGCAAATATCAGGTCTACTTGCTGTAAGATAGAGTAGACTCCCATCATTCCCCTGTACGTTTTCTCATCAACATCCTTCCCACTTTCGTCATTTGAGAGTTTTTCGTTCGTACCCATATGAGTTCTCATTTCTTTGCTGTTCTGGAATCCAAAACTCAGCACCAGATTCTTTGCATAGGTGCTCCGAGTCACAAATATTCCTTCAAAGGTCTGTTTCACATGCAACCCTAGAAAGTAAGTGAGTTCTCCGTTCATACTCATCTCAAATTCCTTTGTCATGGTTGCAACGAAGTGATCGACCAATTTCTGGCAGGTAGATCCGAACACAGTTTCATCAACATAGATTTGAACCACAATCAAACCTTTGACATTGTTCAAGACAAAAAGGATCTTGTCAACACTTCCTCTGATATATCCATTTCTGACCAAGAAAGTGGTAAGTCGCTCATACCAGTCTTGAGTGCTTGCTTCAAGCCATACAATTCTTTTTTGAGTTTGTAAACATGATCTGGGTGATTGTGATCTTCAAAGTATTTTGGTTGTTATACATAGACTTCTTCTTGAAGAACTCCATTAACGAAGGCACTCTTCACGTCCATTTGATGTAGCTTGAACCCAAGAATGCATGACATCCCGGACAGGAACCTGATTGATTCCAATCGACCGACTGGTGCAAATGTTTCATCAAAATCTACCCCTTCAATCTAACAATAACCTTGTGCTACTAACCTTGCCTTGTTTTGAACCACATTCCCCAGCTCATCAATCTTGTTCTTGAAAATCCACTTTGTTCCAACCACATTAACTCTTTGATGTCTAGGTTACAGATCCCATACATCAGTTATTCTAAAGTTTTCAAGCTCTTCTTGCATAGCCTCGATCTAGAACTCATCACGCAAAGCTTCAAAGTGATTTGTTTGTTCAATAGCTGAAATAAAACAGCTGAATTAAACCATCATGGAATAAGAACTAGTTTCCAGCTGTTTGAAATTGATTTGTTTACCACAAGTGATTCTCTCCCCCTGAATCGCTCCTATCACGTCTTGTGATGAGTGATTCCGATGAACCTGTTGTGATATATTAGAGCCATCATCATTTGTTGCATTCTGATCAATTGCCAGAGAGTCCTCATCCTGATTTGTTTCCCCATATATAGGCTTTTCACCTGCAGCCGTTGATACAGGCAGTAATGACAAACCATGAGCAGACCCGTCGTCAAATACAACATTCACAGTCTTTTAGATCGTTTTAGTTCTCTTGTTGAAGACTCTATAAGTAGTACTGGACCCTGAATATCCTAGAAACATCCCATCATCACTTTTAGCATCAAACTTCCCAAGTTGATCCTTGTCATTCAGGATGTAACAGACACATCTAAAGACGTGAAAATAGCTAACACTTGGTGTCTTACCTTTCCACAAATCATACGGGGTTCTGTTTGTACATGTTCTCACATAAACTCGGTTGATGATGTAACATGTTGTGTTGACGGCTTCAGCCCAGAAGTGCTTTGCTCCCTGATTCCCATGTAACATTGCCCTGCCCATTTCCTGAAGTGTTATGTTCTTTCTTTCTACCACTCCATTTGTTGTGGGGCTCTAATAGCTGCATATTGGTGAGCAATTCCCTGTGCTGAGCAAAAGGAATCAAACAACTCATTTCGAAATTCACCACCATGATCAATTCAGATTTCTTTCGTACCCCACTTCCCATTCTTCAGCTGAAGAGCCAGTATCTTGAAGTTGTCAAGGGTCTTTGACTTTTCCTTGAGGAATCTCACCCAAGTGTATCTTGTGTAATCATCAACCAACACAAAGATGTATTTCTTCCCAGCTAGGCTCTGAACCTGAATTGGTCCCATCAGATCCATTTGAACCAATTCCAGGGCTTTTCGTGATCGCACTTATAGCTTTGTGTTGAACCTTGCCTTGTTTTCCCTTGTTGCACAGTCCACAAACAGATCTATGATCCTGTTTCAACTTTGGCAGACCTCTAACTATCTCAGTTTCATCCAAACAAACCATAGTTCTCATATTCAAATGTCCCAACCTCTGATGTCATAGTTGCGACTCATTGTCTTTGAAACTGCTAAGACAGTGGTGATTGGGCTCCACATGTAGCAATTGTTCCCTGAGCAATTTTCTTCAAACTTGATAAAATCATTTTCATCTACTGCAGAGCACCCCTTTCTTGTGAAAGTAACAGTGAGTCCATCATCGCATAGCTAACTTATACTTATGAGGTTTTCCATGAGGCTCTCAACCCAGTACACATTCTTAAGAGCTGGTGCATCATATCCAGACATTTTACCTCTTCCTTGATCTTCTCTTTTCCTCCATCCCCGAAAGTAACCTTTCCTCAGTTGATATCTTCGTTTTTCCTCAAGTATTTATTGGCTCCGGTCATACACCTCGAACAACCGCTGTCAAAATACCAAGCTGAAGTTGCTTGATTACGATCAGGCGAGTCAGCGGTGTACGCCACATTGCACCACAACCTGTCTTTCCTCATCCAGACTTTTCCTGATCTTTGATAGTCTGGATAATAATCTTGTTGATTGTATAACCAAGAGACTTTCTGTTGGTATTTATAGCACCATGCCTTGAAGTGTCATATCTTGCCACAATGTCAACAACCATTTTCCTATCAACCCATGACTTGGCTGGAGCAGGCTTAGTTCTGCTTCTGGGTCCGAGATCAAAAAGCGAAGTCTTCTAGACATACCCAAGGCCTGTGTACTCCTTTTCCTGACGTTGAGGCGTCTTGGCAGCCGCTGCTTTAACAAACGTGGTCGTTGAGTTACCAGAACCACCCTGATATCCAAGTCAATATGTCTTCTTTCCTATTCGTCTCGAGCTGAAAATTTTATCCAGCTCCTCAGTGCCATTGGTCAACATGCAAATGTTCCTTAGCTGCTCTTGGAATTTCGCTTCAAGTTCTGCTGATTTAGATATTTCAGCAGTAAGTAACTTATTTTTTGTTGATAGTTTGTTAGCAAGAGTTTTGTTCTCAACCAAGAGTTTAGTAATTGCCCCAGTGAGCTCTTCTTTCTTAACCTTGAGATCTCGAAGTTCTTCAGTCATCTTCACAAGGTGCTCAACCAAAATCAGGTTTTCTAATTCTAATGAGAGTTTAGAAGTGTCAGCCTCGTTTTTCTGTTCTGACTCCATCCGATCAGCCTCATCTGATATAGCCTGGAGGACCTCATATTCTCTCTCTAAGAAGGCATCAAAGTTGTTCAGAATCTCCCCATTTCCCCTTTATCATCTTCTGATTCACTTTCACTCCAGCTAATATAGGGATTTTCCTTCTTCTTCATTGATCCCACACACTCAAACTTGGTGTGTCTGAATCCTTTGCATTTGTAACACGCGTTCTTCGTTTTAAGGGTCGGACAATCAGCCTTGAAATGACCAAAGCCTTGACATTCATTGCATTGCTTGTCTGATTTCTTGGCTTCTCTGTTCGTATCTATCCTTTCAGAGCTGGTTCCTCCCTTGAGCTTTCCTCGATTCATCTGCTTGAAGTACTTCCTTACAAAAAACCCCACCTGATCTTCCAAATCTGATACTTGGGTTGATTTTGACCTCTGCAACGGCCATAGCTAGACCTTTCTCAGTGTTCTGATCATTTCGTTTCAGCTGGAGCTCATACGCCTGTATCATTCCAACCACTTCATCAAACTTCATATCATCAGAGTCACAAGCCACTTCAATGGCTGACTTGTGTGATTGGAACTTGGCAGGTAAGCTTCTGAGGAACTTCTTCACCAGTTTCTTGTCTTTGTAGGTTTTCCCCAAGACAATTGCTTCATGGGCTATTAAGCTCAGTTTGCTGCTGAATTCATCCACAGACTCATTTTCACCCATGTTGAGGTTTTCAAACTCTGTGGCAAGCATGTCAGGTCGAGTCCTCTTGACATTGTTTGTTCCTTCAGAAGAAACTTGCAGAATACCCCAAGCCTTTTTAGCAGAGGTGCATCCTTGGACTCCTTTAAACTGCATCATAGGCAGAGAGCTGAAGATTGCAAACAGTTCCTTAGAGTTGTACTTGGCTTCTACTTTCTCTTCAGAGGTCCATTGTTTCCTTGGTTTTGTAATTTCGTGATTCTTGTCATTCATCATAACATGAGCTTTCCATCCTTCTTCCACTGCTGCCCAAGCTTCATCATCGTTGCTCTGAATCATCTGAGTCAGATGAACCTTCTAATAGCCATAATTCTCTGAATCCAGTTTCATAGGCTTCGTCATAGCGACGAATTGTTGCGAATTCTCCATTCTTGTCTCAAGATCTTCACCTGAGGTTGACAAACACACGCAGTCCATTTAAGTGACCACTCTGAAACCAATCAGAAGTGCAGAGAATCAATCAACAACCGATTTACATCTTGAAACGCCAAGACCAAGCGATTAATCTCTTTATTTATAAGCAAAAACTTTACAATCTAAAGATACATTTACAAAGTTTTCTCTCTACTCTAAGTCTACCTTTAGATAGAAACGAAAATATAAGAATTAGCTCGCCAACTCTCTCTGATCTAACTCTCTCAGACGTTATCTAATCAGAGACAAGACACAACACTCACCTTCGAAAACTCTCTGTTTTTTTAGAGCTCAAAGTCAAAAACCTAAGCCAATATTCTCAAAGTGTTAACCCTAGCTAACACCTTTGGTACCGAATATATACCCCTCCAATTCCAAAGAAACTTTCCTAATCTTTTTAATGGAAAATTTCCTTAAACTTCCAGTTTCCCTTTCTCTTCAAATTCTTGAATGAATCTTTTCCAAATCTTCATTCCTGCTTAACGCCTCTTCTAGAAGCTCGATTCTCCTCTGATGCAAATTCTCAACGTCTTGATTTCATCACTCCAGTTGATTTGCATCTTCAAAATAATCCATATATTTATAGATTTGGTTTGATTTGGTTAATTCATTTGTACCTGATATACCCAAATAGTAACCTAAGTGACTAAATACCAGTAAAAAACCAATAAAATAATAATTTTAACAAAATATTTTAGGATATTTTAATTATTTTGGATATTCATGTACAAAAGTAACTAATAGTTTCAATTTTGATAATTATATCTTTATGTTTTTATTATTTATAAAAATATATATCTACAATTAAATTTCAGATATTTCGAGTATCCAATTCTCAGTTCTGATTCTCAATACCGGTTATTCGAATAATGAAATTTAGATTCTAATAAATATGTGTTACTGATTTGAATATGTCCAATACTTCTTATTTCAGTTCGATTCTCGATTAATTTTTCTGTTCTAAGTAATTTTTGACCTTTTTCTTAGGGAGCATTTGATAGATAGCTCATCTACGTTTAATTTAGATGATAAATAATTTTTCTCAACTGCTTGACTATTACAAAAAAAAAAGAAATCACTCGTTGGAAAAAAAAATCATTCTTCCTAAAAGAATAGAAAAGCAAAAAAAAAAAAAAAATGGAAGTTGAATGAAACATCACACATTTTAAACGAAATGGCTCCTCTCAAACATAATCTTTGATATTCTTGCGAATTTTTTTGGTATTCTTCATCGTATGTGATATGAGAGGTTTTATAAAAGGAGACAATATTTTGAAGTCATGTTGCTTTGTCTTGCCACCGAGACATATAAAGATCAACCCATACACATATTGTGCTTGTTGGTGTCCTTTGTTTGCAGCTTTAGCTATTTGTTTTAGTCTTCTATCTTGTTTTTGTCGACTGCTATTACGTTAAAAGTAGTTGACGAGTCCTTTACGGTGGAGCGCTTCCGTGTTTCCAATATTGCGAAATATCTTGAAAAATCTGGAAAACTTTCTCAACTTTTCACTGTTGTTGGTCCACGGAAACATGAGAAGTTTATGGAGAGAAGCTCGTTGGAGGACAGATTGATCATTGCAATGTTTTTGAAAAGACTTTGACGTTTGTTCGAGAGTGTGAGCATCATATAAAGAAGAGTCTGCAACACGTAACGAGATATCAACAAGAATATCGTCAGACAGACGATCGATCAAGAAACATTATTCGTTTGTGAGATCTCACAATAGAGGAAGAAGAAACGAGAAGATTTGACGTGATGAGGGGTTAATGGGTAGTATTTCATACATGTAAACGTCGTCATAATCAAACAGTGCAAAGGTTGCACCCTCTCGTAACTTGAAGTCATAAGTAATAGCTGTAAAACGGTGTGAAGGATGAACTCAAACTTCCACAGAAAAAGGCGGGAAATAAGTCGTATCCTCTCTTATTAAACTTTGAGATGCGGCTGACTTATTTGTATGGTCATGTGGAGTTATAATACAACTTTTCTACAGAAATAAAACAGCCGAACGTTGATAAACAGGTTTTATCGATTTACTACTGTCGTTGTAGTAATGAGACTCT
>OVAU01003983.1:0-10551 GCA_900406315.1 Biscutella laevigata subsp. laevigata | reverse complement strand
AGATAGGGTCGATATCGGTCATACACTGGCCGATATTGCAGGTCAATATTGAATATCGACCACTAAGTGGTCGATATTGGATTTGAGGAGGCANACTAAGTGGTCGATATTGGATTTGAGGAGGCAGATATTGGATATCGGCCTCTGAGTGGCCGATATTCATCTGGTCTTGGCCGATATTGCAGTATTTGGCACTCCCTGGCTGATATTAAATGCACTGAGGTCGATATTCATCTAGCTCTGGTCGATATTGACTTGCGTTGACTTCCGGAATTGACTCGTTTTTGCTCGTTTTCGTCCTTTTTGATCCCGAACTTTGCACGGTCTTTCTAAACACCTGGAAATGCAATATGTACTCAAATGCAAACCTAAAAGACTCTAAAACATATGAAAATGTACAAAACCGGGGAAAAGACGGGACTAAAATATGGACAAAAACTGGACATATCAGCAGAGAGCTGCATCTTAATGCCACTTTCTTTGCAGTAATCTTCGAAAGCCTTAGAGTTGAACTCTCCTCCTCGATCTGTTCTTAAACACACCAAGGCTTGTCCAGTCTCTCTCTATTGCAGCTTTGAACTCTTTGAAGAATTTGAGAGTATCTGATTTTTCAGCCATGACATATGTCCAGCACTTGCGTGTAAATCATCAATGAAATTGATCACATGCCTGTTTCCACTCTCTGATGTGGGAGATATGGGTCCGCAAATGTCACTATGCACGAGTTGTAGTCTCTGTGATGATCTCTACTCACTTTTCTTTGGTATACTCTACCGATTCTGTTTTCCCTTCATACAGACTTCGTATATTTTTCCAGCTTCAACTAAACTGAAAGAAGGAAGCCCCAACACCATCTTATTCTCAGCCAAGCTCTTAAGACCTTTGAAGTTCAAATGGCCAAATCTCTTATGCCATAACTCTTTTCCTTTTTCAATCACGTGAAGACACATTCTTTCCTCTTCCTTTGATTTTCTGACCTTGGCTTGAATGACAAACATTCGATTCCTTGTCATTGTTGAATGCATCAGTATCCTTTTCTGCTTCTTGTGCCATATTTCACATTCATCATGATGAAACATCTTGCAGCTGCCCAACACTGAACAAGTTACTTGTGAGACCAGGTACAAAATAGACTGAAGTTACCTCTTGAATGATGTCATTTATCTTCAAGCGTAAGGTTCCTCTTCCTTCCACTAGCAATCGTCGATCATCTCCCAACTTCACTGTCTGTTTGTACGTTTGATCCAGATTCGTGAACCACTCTCTTTTACCACACATGTGGTTGCTGCAACCTAAGTCCAGAAACCAGCTATGCTCCTTTTCATCCTCAGTTCCATCGATATGAGCCATGAGAAGAACATCTTCTTCCATTTCAGCATAGTTGGCTTCTTTCTCCCAATCTGGACACTCTGACTTGTAGTGTCCCTTCTTGTGGCATTTGTAACATTCAATCATCTCTTTATTGAAGTTTCCTCTGCCACGTCCTGAACTTCCACCACGACCTCTTCCTCGGCCTCGACCTCCATTTGGTCTCCACTGGCCTTCCAATTTCAGCGCATGTTGATCATCTCTAGTATGCCTTTTCATGTTTTGTTCATGAACCATCCAAGAACTTTGCAGAACATCGACCGTAAGCTCTTTGATGTCATTTGACTCCTCTATTGCACATACAATGTATGTGAACCTATCCTCCAGCGTTCGTAAAATCTTCTCTACAACCTTCAGATCAGGCATGTCTTCTCCTAAATTGCGCATGTTGTTTGCCACTTCCATAACTCTCGAGAAGTAGTCAGTTATCGTCTCTTCATACTTCATCTCAAGAATCTTAAAATCTCTCCTTAAACGTTGGAGTTGAGCACTCTTGACCCTTTCATTTCCCTGAAACTTCCGCTTCATAGACTCCCACAGCTCCTTCGAAGTTTCTTTCTTCAAAATTGTCTTCAAAATCGTCTTATCAATTGAAGCAAACATGTAGTTTTTGACCTTGTGATCGATCACTGTCTTCTCTGCCAACTCTGTTCTCTGCGGTCTAGTTAAAATCACATTCCTCATATATGTGCGTGGTAGTCATGTCTCGATCAGATCCCACCATTCTTTTGATCGAAGAAGATTCTCCATCAAAATCGCTCAATGTTCATAGTCTCCATCGAATCTTGGTATGATCAACGAATCTTTATCACTCATTTTCTCTGTTTAGTAGCAATTGGTTCTAATACCACTTGTAGAAACCAGAACCTATAGTAACAAGAAAGGTTATGAAACTGTTTAGATTAAACGTGATAAGAAAATGATCTTATGTAGATCTTACAAATGCGTAACTTAAGAAACAAACAGAACGTGATAGAAAGTTAAATCAACTACTCATATAAATAAGGATGACTAATTCTGATCAAAAACAAAACAACATAGCTCAACTAATAAGCTTTATTCATCACGGAGAAGGTTCAAAATTTGAAAAACCCAAGTTTTGGGTAGCTCGCCCGAGAGTAAAAGTCTCTCTCTACATTTTTGACTCGCTCTCTTTTTTGTTATTCCATACTTAGGGTGTTTATACGAAAAATAATTTATACGATGAAATATAATCGACTTCGGCGTCGGATAAGTATAAGCCGAACGAAATACATATGGCACTAATTCCGATCCCTGACTGATCGGCACCGTCCAGTGCAATTAGTCAACGATGTCCTTTTCTCTAACCAAAATTCATTTTTCTTCTTTAGTAACGATTCGTTTCCTTTTTACCAATGCAAAAGATTTAGTTTTTTTTGTGCTTGTCAAGTCTGCATCAAACATAAACTTGGAGAGCCATTGGATCCACAATATTACACAATGTCCACTTGGCAGCTTCATCAAAGACTTAATCAATAGTCACACAATTAAAGTTTAACCAATTAAGATATATATGGGTAAAAAGCGTTTTGCTTTGGAAGAAAAAAAAAACTACTCTGTGCATCACAAAGAACAGAGACAAATCGTCAAAACATGCATGCCTGAAACGAGTCCAAGAACATAACCTCTTCTATTATGATCTGCCGCAATAAAAAACGCAATGCACAGTGCAAAGACACTATTCGGACATTACGATAAGTGTAATAAAGACCACTCAAATCCAGATTATTAAGAAACAACAAAGCTTAGCTTCTGGATTCGTATCCAACATCAGTTTTATGCATAATAGGTCACAGATACGATTACACATAGCATAAGTAATCAGAGGATCTCACAAATCCAAAAAAACCCGTATCATCATCGTTTTTTGAATCCATATTTCTTACGTTCATAGAAGAGATCAGTTTTGGCACTCCCGAGGTTGACAATCTTGGGACAACCATCTCTGTCTTTCTCCTGTTGTGTACACTCTTTGCAATAGTAAGCATCCGAGATTCCAACTCCTCCGCATATAACACATCGGCCTTGGAATGACCCGTAGTTGCATTCATCACAAATACGTACCAGAGTACACGGACGCACATAAGAATCACAAATCACGCATTTACCATCGCATTTCTCACATAGTCTTCCAATGGCAATCCCAGGTTGTTTCCTGCACATGATCAGATCAGGGTGATGCTTCGCCATGGCTACTGGAACACTGATTCACCTGCAACATTGGTTTGGCACCAAAAAAAAGTAAAGACAGGTCACTTGACTATATAAGCAATAACTTATGGGTCTCCTTCACCAAGGAAAGGTTACCAATATATGGGTATGTGAGTGTTGAGCTTCATAGAGCTTAATAGAAAAGAAACTAAAGATTTTAGAATTCACTTAGAGTTTGTTCTATTCCAAAGTATGCACTACCAACAGTTTTGTTCAACATATTTTACTTCCTTGTATAACTTGTGTCAAAACAATCAAATCCAAAACTACGATGAATTTCCAAGAGAAAAAATGGCAGACCAATAAGCTATATATGCTTCTTCAACGAAATGGAACCCAAGAATTGATAAACCTACTAAAAAAAAACTGAATGATAATATTTTTATACAGAAGGGGAAAAAAACAGAAAGAAAAACTTTGAAGTGAAGCTTCTCTGTAATAGTTAATTTCTCAAAGGACTTTCGTCAAACACGTTACAGGCGTCAGGCAGAAGTTTCAGCCAAAAACTATTCCAGCCGGAAATTATTCTTACTGAACTGAAACTTCCAGAGACCTACTTAAAATTGGTTCTAACTTCTGAAAGCTAAAAATTCCAAGAGAGATAAAACAGAGCCAGCAAAAAGCATAGACATTGCAAACCCTAAAAATTCAGACTAACGCTATCAAGAAAACAGTAAAAACGTCTCAAAAATAATAATAGAAAATAGGTTTGTATAACTTACAAGTGAAGGAAGATCGAACTTGAGACCAATCAAGAAGGAAGATCACCGATAAACCTTGAGCTGCGTTGAAGGAAGATCGAACTTGAGAAATTTCCAGAGCGCCAAGATCAACGAAAGCAGCAAGGAATAAAACGAGTTGGGTCGGGTTCTACATTGATAACGAAGTATCCAGATTAGTTAATTTAGTCCAATAATAATGGGCCATTTTTTTAGCTTTCGGCTATCAAATTCTGTACCAAACCAAACCGGCGTACAATCCAAATCATATTTAGACCAGATCCTTTTTTTTTTTTGTCAACAGACCAGATCCTATTAAGGGAGCTATTCCGTTTTTAACATTGATTTAGTGTGTACAGTTTAATTAAATCTATTTTGCTAGTTGGTTTAGTCGGTTTTTTTTTTTTGGTCATCGGGTTTAGTCGGTTAAAGTTGTATATATAGATCCGTTTTAACGGCTTTCTTAAGTTGAGAATATTAATACAAAAAACAATTATCAAATGTTCCTTTTTTTTTTGTTCGATTCCAGCTAAATCAATGAAGTTATTGTCATTCAGAATCTTAAACGCAGCTCAAGGTTTATCGGTGACCATCCAGTTTCACGAATCCCACTTTTCACCCATTTTGAGCTCAAATTTTATTGAATCGATAATCGGCAATGGTGAAGCAGAGTAAGAAGCTAAAGATTCGACTAATCACGATAAGTCGCTGACAATGATCGATTCTGGCCTAGCCGGTTGGGATAATTCTATGGACTCTTCTAAATGAAATTTTTTTGGTTTAACGCATTCCAATACATTGTCGTATGATAATTCTCATAGTCCATACTATCTTCATGCGGTTGATCATTAAGGATTATGCATATTGTACATCAGACATTAGACGAATCTAATTACGATAATTGATTGATAGCAATGAGGATAAGTTTAGAAGCGAAGAACAAAATAGCATTTGTTGATGGATCAATATCTAAGCCATTCGACATGGATCTGATATTCATAATTTGAAATAAATGTAATAGCATGGTGAAATCTTGGCTATTGAATGTTGTGAATAAGAATATTTACAATAATATCTTATACTCCGACGATGTTGTNGGGATCAGCCCGGGTAAATCTCGCCACCAAACGGCCCACTCGCAAACGGAAGGCTTAAGTGACCGAATCCCCTCCCAACGTGAATCGAACCCGGGTGGCGGAAGTCACAGCCGTGACCCCTTTACCACGATGTTGTTGTGATGTTGAATGATATGTTTTCCATCTTTCGTGTGAGTAATCTGCCTCACCGTTATTAGTTTGAACAATAAGTTTCTATCTTAACTCAGGGTGATTTGGATTTAAATGTATTACACCAAGAAGAAGACGCTTTGGGACAACTAGCTAACACTCAATCTTTTTCAGCAATTGTGGCCATGTCAAAGAGTTATTAGAAGAGGCTGAAACGAGTAAGATTATTTAATTATTGATGGAACTGAATAATTAGTTTGCTAATATTCGAGGTCAGATCTTGAATATGAAATCAAGACCTAGATTAGCCAAAATATACAATATCTTGTATCAAGATGAAAGTCAGAGAAACACCTACAATGGTTCCAGCTCGAGATGCTTTTCAAGTCCGGACTTCTTCTTCATCTGATTAGACACAAACTTTGCTGATTAATCATGGTAATTTTTAAAAACCTAAATTTTCTCATTGTTCTTTTCTTGGACATATAGTGGACAAATGCTACAAAGTTCATGCATATCCTCTGAGATTCCCTTGGAAAGTCAAGAAGCCTACATCAGCTATGAGTTCAACCACTGTTACAGTGTGACTATGATATCTGCACCACCATAAACAGAAACTGTGGATTCTAAAAACATGACTACATATCAGAGTCAAACTATAAATTTTTACCTAAGCATGAAACTGCATCCAACTAGTACTACATCTATTCCGGATAGTTCAGATTAGCCCTGCGATAAAAAACCGAACCGATTGTACCGAACAGGTTTTTTCGGTTTTCGGTTATCAATCGGGTACCAATCGGAACCAATTTGAAATTGATTTCGGTGTTAACCGAATAAATTTTTTTTTTAAAATTGAAATTAAATCGAAATAAAACCAAAATTAAACCAAAATTTTTAATTTAAACCAAAATACCCGAAATTAACTGAAAAAACTGAACCGAACCGAATTAACCGAATTACCCGAACTTAACCGAAATATTCAAAATTAACCGGTTTTTGTTTAATTTGATAAATCGGTTAATTTCGGTTCGATTTTTGAAAAACCAAAAAACCCGAAAACCGAACCGAGATTTTAATCGGTTCGATTCTATAAAAAAATTGAAAACCAAAAAACCGAAAAAACCGAACCATACCGACCCGAACCGAACCGAATCGCAGGGCTAGTTCTGATGCCTCTGGATAGTTCTGATGCTTCTGTTGGTACCTTTCTCAATATCTATAATAATTCTTACTATGACATCACTCCAAAAAAAAGGTTGTTAGCATCACTAATTTTATGTCATAAGAATAAATGATACTAAATAATATTACTTGTTAATAAATGATATTACATATATAATTTTGTATCAGTTGAAGTAAATGTTGTGAATTTTACAATTAGTAATATCAATTAATTAAATTGATAGAAATTAATTCTGATTTATATCACTTTAAGAAACCAACACAAATTTTTTTTTTATTTATATCAATTAAATAAAACTATTTATTAAAAAAATGATACTAAAATATGTGATTTTGTATCAGTTAAACGAAATGTTATTATTTTCAGAGTTATTATCGTCAATTACATAAATTGATATAAGTTAATTATGATTTATATCACTTTAAAAAATCAACACCATAATTTTTTTTACAACAATTAAATAGAGTTACTTATTAATAAATGATATTAATTTTTGTATCAATTAAATGTTACTATATTATAATTATTAGACTCAATTAAGTAAACACATACAAAATAGTTATGATATACATCACTTTAAAAAATCAACACAAATATTTGTTTACATCGGTTAAATAAAATTATTTACTAATAAATGATACTATATATGTAATTTTGTATCATTTAAATAGGTTCAGATAATTACAAAATCGACATTTACTTAAAATGACACATATAATTAGATATTTAATTCTTATATCATTTAATAGGTTCAGATATATAAATAATATTATTTTTAAAAGAAATTGAAACAATCATTGTAAAGCATATGATAATTGTGTTATCTAAAACGATGGAATAAACAGTTGTATTTTTTCCATTGCTAATTAATTTTATGTTTATATTTTTATTGATATACCATTAAATATTTATTTCTAAAAATATATTACTTTAAAAATATATACGATGGGTAAATAGTATATGCCAAAAACTATAATTGGATTCTCATTACCCGTTTAAAAATATATATCATAAATCTAATATTTGTTAACTGTTAGCAATATATAATATATAAGAAATTTAAAGTTTTAAATATTTAAATTTATAGTTTTTTTAAAAGTCTTAAGAAAATATTGTTTTTCTTGTTTAAATATTTTTATTTCTTCCAAACCTAACTAATTTCACTCGGTACATACTTCAAACAGAGAAAGAAATTCTCTTATTCTGACGGTTGAAGAAGAAGATTTTGAAGTTGATGTAGAAGAAGATGAACAAAATTTGTCTCTAATGCCTTACTCAAACGTACTTGAGTTCTTGAAACAAGATATGCTCAAGATTTTTGAAGATGCAGCCACATCATCAATCTTCGCTCTCCCTAACGACGTGAATTGCGAGGAGATAAAACACGTCTTAGAAGTTCTGCAAAATTTTTCTCTAATGTCTTACTCAAACGAACTTGAGTTCTTAAAAGAAGTGCACAAAATCTAGAAACCATCATATCGGTTATTAACGTTCCTCAAGCCACTGTTCTTTATAAAGAATGTAAACTGTATACAACAAATGGGGGATTTCAGGATGTTGGTGTAGAAGAAGATCTTGAAGTTGCTGTATAAGAAGATTAACAAATTCAACTGGTCACTCCTTTGGTGCAGACCGATGATGAAAGGAGAAACGCCGTGAAAAGTATTTTCCGTCGCAACTTGCAAAAGGTAAGTAGCGAGGTTCAAGATGAAACACGAGCGCTCATATTGGCTACAGATCCCTCACCCATCGCTTGTGCCATCGAATCGGCTCTGTTCATGAAATATGAACCTCCCAGCAGAAGTAATCTCAGTTATTGGGGAATAATGACCAACCTTGAAGTCAAAGGGAACCCTGATCTCAGAAAGAAAGTTATTTTCGGTGAGATCACACCCCAACAATTGGTGAACATGATTAAAGAGGAACTCGCTAGTGACGAAATAAATTAGTATTTGAAAAAGATTCAAATATGAAGATTACCATCACGTATTGTAATTGAGAATATTTTTATATCAACTAGAAACTAATATAAATTGTTTAAATTATTTTAAATATTAAAATCATTTTTATTAAGTTATATAAATATTAACGTCATTTATGTTAGGTGATATAAATATTAACATTATTTATATTATGTGATATAAATATTAACATCAATTATACGAAGTGATAAAAATATTAACATCATTTATATTAAATGATATAAATTAAATTAGTTGCATTAATTGTTAAAATTGATACTAGAAATTAGAGTCGTCACTTCCAAAATTCTATAAGTGATACAAAATCCTATAGGTGATACGATAAAAAAATTATACAAATTAATAAAAATAAATGATATAAGATGTGTTGTTTGTTGTAGTGCATGTTATGTACAATTTAATTTAATCTATTTTGCTAGTTGGTTTAGTTGGTTAAGATTGTATATATAGATCCATTGTAACGACTTTCTCAAGCTAAGAAGATTAATACATAAAATAATTATCAAACGTTTCTCTCAATAATCTTTATTCTTTAATAGATCCATTACTATTGATTTAATCATAAGCAATCAAAGACATCTATATGTTTACATTTTGATTTTGCCATTAAGAATAATGCATACATGGAAGATGTCTATAATATGTACTAATTAATATGTATTAACTACATTAATTAAGTTTATAATTACGTTAAGTTACAATGTATATATAATCACCGAGAAGTTTAGGTCATTTGGAATAAGGTCCACCTGAACTGTAATTTCTTCGGATGAAAGATTATGACATGTTAAAATGATATAGTTTTTAACTAAATAGATCTTTTTTCCATATGTTCAAATTCAAGAATTTATTTTATTTTGAAAATGTTGAGTTGAACTAACTAATTTTAAGTTAATAATAATATTTTTTTTTAATAAAGAAGTAGATGCTAGACAATTTCAACGAGAAACAGTGGAGGTGAAATATACTTTGATTAATTAATCATCCAACCTAGTAAGCGAATACGTACTCATCTAACTGACCAAGTTCAATCGTTCAAGTAGGAGTCTTATGTATGACTTGGTCTTCAGTCGAACATTAACAACATAATTAATAATCATATTATGACTAACTAATGTAATGATTCCAACTAATGATTTTCCAATTCATAGCAATTTGCTTATAATGAAGTTATAGTAAATGATTAGAGCTCGAATAAATTCTAACATTTAAATTAAAAATGCAGGTATATCTAGTAGAGATGTTTAAATGGATGTAGAATTAATGAGTTTAAATGAGTTTAAAGTTAGGTAGATTCTAAATGGAGATTCTAATGATATCTGTTTATTAAAAAGTTTTTGATAAAAAGATATTTTGCCTTCTCCTTATTAAAGAGAAGACTAATATCTATTTAAATCAAATGTAGTATAGTGGTGATGGTAAGTAAAAGGGATTTAGTCGAACCATAACTTGAGAGTTTGATTACACACAAATTCTATAGATAGAATAGCTAAGTCTAGGTGATAAATAGAGGTTGTTTTGTCACTAAACAAGTCTATCATAAACTATTGGATTGCAATTATAATGAAAGTCAACTTAAAGTCAATAAAACCGATTTGAGCAAATAAGGAAAGATACTAAGCGAACGGACCAATANGACTCGGGTGGTTTACTTCTTACGCATACTACTCAACAATGACATCTAGATGCTTATCCTTAATCTAGGAACTATCTAATTTAGGTAAATTCAATCCCTTGGTAAACCCCTTTATCAAAAACATACAAGTGTACAATCCCTTGACTAAATGTATATATTATCAAGCAATAAACTCTAGTCCATGCAATTACTAAATTATCCT
>OVAU01003982.1:0-10551 GCA_900406315.1 Biscutella laevigata subsp. laevigata | reverse complement strand
ATGAACCTAAAACTATACAAAAACCATGCATATCACTTGGTTACGTCCGTCGATCGAGAGATGAACGATCCTGGTCTAGTTGACCAGGAGGTGGGCATCGGGGTTGTGTCTTGAGATTCTTGCGAGAGAAACGTCCCGACCTTGTATCGTCCGCTTGGATTCTAAAGGAGAATCCCGGTCTGGTTGACTGGGATAACTTAGTCGGGCTAATCCTTGAAAGAGGCCGTGAGAAATGTCCCGGTCTAGTCTGACCGGGACCTAGGTCGGGATTATGCTTCCGCTTTGGATTTGAGGGAGTGTCACAGTCTGGCACACTGGGGTAGTGGCCGAGATCAAGCTCCGAAACAGCCTAAGTCTTAAATTGTTGCACCTTTAACTTGAATCATCTCCAATCCTTGTCATCCACCTGAGATATGCAAATGCAATGCAACAAGACACAAAAGAGTCTAAATGCAACCTAAAATGAATGAAAAACGAATAAAAACGAATCATAAAAACGATAACAAAACACAACACATCATCAATATTTAAAAAATTTTGTTTGATTTCTTTTGTTCCGGCTTTTTTTTTGAGTCGTGAGTATACAAATTTTTGTTTTTATTCTTGCGATTTTATAGCGGCCGGCTGAAACTTGGGAAGGATTATCATGTTTTTTGTTTCTAATTACCGATGTTATAGTTGGTTTCAAAAGTTTTGTCTGCCCTACGCAAATCCATTTTTTCTAATTTCTTTGTTGAATCAAAAGATTAGATTATTATTATTTAATATTTAAAATTAAAAGAAAAACCAAATTTTCTAAGTATAAATATTTCAGTAGAAATGATGATTACGATAGTTTATCCATATTACATAACTTATTTTTTTTATCTAATTTTTTTTGTTGAAATAAACGATAAAATTATAATATATTAACTATTTATATTAGAAAGAAAGATAAATATATTTATATATTTAATTTCGATTACATCAGGTTTTAATGTGAGAATATCTCACATTGATAAGATGAAGGACCTTTGAGTACTATATAAGTGATATCATTGCCAATTGGTTTTGAGTTGAAAGCTCATAGAACTTAACATGGTATCAGAGTCTGAACACACGCTGCCCCATTGAACCGAAATTGATCGAGCCTGATAGAAGGCCCATGATCGAACTTGAAACTGATCCTAAAGTGGGATATTGTCGAGACTAATGGCTAGACGGGCCATTGTCTCGAGGAGGCGTGTGAGAATATCCCACATTGATAAGCTGAGGGACCTTTGAGTACTATATAAGTGATATGAGTCAATCCACTTATTGCCAATTGATTTTGAGTTGGAAGCTCATAGAACTTAACATTTAATATCTAAGTTTGTTTTTTTTTCAAAAGATAATATTGTTACAATAATTTAAACTCAATCTTTTAATATATTTTATTGTATTAGAAAAACAAGAAATATAAATTATTTTTTAGAAATTATCTTGAAAAGAATCTTACACTGTTTAAGAAAATGAAAAAAAAGGTGAATTAATTCTATATATAAACTAATATGTTTTTAAAAAATTTGGATAGCAAATCGGTAATTTTAACTATTAGAAATTTCAAAATGCTACTCTAGTGTTTAATTAATATAGAAACAGTGTCCAAAAACCGAAAAATAAAAAAAATGTTCTAAATATGACAAAACAAATTCTTTTTTGTCCGTATTGCTATTTCTTTGATATCATTCAGTTATTTTCGCATGCAAAACTTAATTTCATTGGCGAGAAAATAATGTGTGTACATAGACGCTATCAAGAAGTGGGATGTCAAAACTAATAAAAAATAAAATAAATAAATCAGTGGGACAGGAATAAAATTACAAAAATATCAAATAATAAAATCAAATAAATCTCTACGTTCTCTTGAATAGCCAGTTCTAAAGAATAGAGATGTTTCTTACATAATTCTATACACTTTATATAGTTTTCGAATCTATACAAATATACATAAATCTGAACGACCTTTTATGGTTACTTACGTAATCATAATAAATAGAAACATAATTTAATTTGAGGTTCCAATTTCTAGGTATTATTGTAACTAAAAGACCCACTTGGCTTTGCTAAAAATATATAAAAGTAACATCTTATATATAATGAATAATACACATAGATGTTGTCGACAAGTATGGTTACATGTTAACAATAATTGGTCATTAATAAACAGACTCTATCTATTTTATAAACTCCTTAAGCTCTTCTTTCTTGGATCAAAACCGGTAATCCACCGTTAACCGTCGCAGTGAGACCCGGCGCGAACCGGAGTGTCTCGGTGAATCCGGTGCTTGCGACCTTTACGTCGAACCTCCTTATGATAGCCACGGCTATGGATTTCATTTCCATGATGGCCATTTCTTTCCCCACGCAAACCCTAGCTCCGGCTTGAAAAACCGGGTATTTAACCGGATTTTCTGGTCGGAATTTACCTACGTTATCTAGCCATCTCTCGGGTTTAAACTCTTCGTAATCCGGGCCCCAGATCCTACTCATCCGACCCATTGCGTACGGATGATAAGTGACTCTAGTTCCTCTTTTCACAAATGTACCATCAGACAAAACGTCATCGTTTAGTGCAAACTTGGAATCGAATTGAACCGGTGGATAAAGTCTCATGCTTTCGTACAACGCGGCATGCAAATAATCCATTTCTCTCATTTCATCACAAGAAGCAGTGACTGAGTCAAAACCAGGACCCATAACCCGATCCAACTCTTCTCGGATTCGGTTCTCCACCTTCGAGTGACGTGTCAATAGCCAGAAAAATCCGGTTAAACCGGAAGCAACAGTGTCACGACCAGCTAGTAAAAAGCTTACGACAATGTCTCGCAGATACTCATCGTCATCTTCCGCAACAACCGCCATGAATCTCGAGATAAGATCGTTATTTTTAACCGTTAAACCGGTTTTCCTTCTATTGTCAATCAAGTCACCAGCTAACCGGTTTATCACATCGATTGATTCTTTGAGCTTTTTTTCAGAGCCAATACGAAAAAGTCTTTTGATTTTCCACAAGAGAGGAAACGAAGACAACGCACGTTTCGCCGATAACGTCGAAGCTGTGTCGAAAGCGAGAGCAAATTCCGATATCGGAAAAGGAAACCGGAGACAATCTGGGTCAAACCCAAAAGAGAGTTTACTAATCGTATCAAACGAGAATCTTCTAAACACATCTTGTAGATCCAAAACAGAAGCAGATTCCGAGAAAGATGTCAAGATCGGAATAAGACGAGTCTCGATCTCAGTTTTAACGATCTCATGAGCGAAAACTCTCACAGAACCACTCCCAAGCTCCAAACTCGCAAGCTTTCTCTGAAAACGCCACGTGTCACCATCGGAATTGAAAATTCCACGGCCTAAAAGATCTCCGAGGATAACGGAGAATTGTTTGCCTTTTGGGTAATTGTGGAAATGAGTTTTGAGGATACGTTCAACGTTAACTGGATTCGCTGTGATTACGTTGTTAAGGACATGAATTTTGATCGTCGACGTCGGAGATCGTCGGAGAAGATGAGCGTACCAATCACTAAGATTGACGAAATTGTTTTTCCAGCTTGAAGTGAGATAAGCATGACAGATCTCACAGTTGCAATAACGAAGTTTTTGATGGAAGATTATGTGGAAAAGTGAGATTAAGAAGAAGAGGAAGAAATAGACGATGATGAAAGAAATGATTAGTAACATTGTTGAAGAGCGAGAGAGAGAAGAAGGGAAGGTGAGAGGAAAGAGAGAGGTGAGAGTGTGGTGGTACGAGAAAACTTCTCAATTATAAATAGAAATTATTTCTTCACATTAGTTATGGAGAGACATGTGATCTCACTTTTATTTCATTTATTGGTATTTGTCGTTCTTTTTAAAAACTTTTTGAGAACTAGAATCTATAATTTATAATTGATATTCTCTCTGTCCCATAATATAGATTACAATTGGTCTATAGATATTCAATGACTAAGTATTAATTAACTATTCTTAAATCAAAAACTTGTTCTAAAATCTTATATTTTGTAACAAAAATCAAGGCTTAAAAAATCCTATATTTTGGGACAAAGAATATTAAATATATAATTTAACATCAATTAAAATATTTGATTTGACTATTGATTTGATTAACATCACTATAATTGAGCTTACATACATAATTTAGTGTTTTAACATCAATTAGCTGACAAAAAAAAAACATCAATTAGCTATTACAAAAAAAAACATCAATTGCAATAATTGATTTAATTATTGACTTGATTAAGATATGAAATTAATACTCATTAATGTTATCTATGTCACTTTTAAAAACCAATTATATACCATCAATTAAATCACTTGGATATTACCTAATATATTAATCATATCATTTAATATAATTATAGTTATATTACCTAATATAACTATAATCTAACATTAATTGTAAAAATTAGTTTGATTATTAACTTAATTCAAATCATCAAAATAAAATTGATACTAACTATTATTACTTACATCACTTTTAATTTTGGTTTTATATCTATCATTAATTAAACAAGTTTGATACCTATCAATATTTAAGTAATTACTTCATTTACAGTATAGTAATTTAACATCAATTGTAATAATTGATTTGATTATTGATCTGATTAACTTCATTAAAATAAATTTGACTTTTTGTCATAATACATGCAATATACGAAATTTGATCTCGGAGAGTAACACAACGACCATATTAACACAAACCACTAGACTATATGTTCTGATTCATTAAAATAAATTTGATATTAATTAAGGTTAGATACATCACTTTTAAATTAACATAATATATAACCTTAATTAAATCAATTTCAATGCCAAATAATCGTTTAATAATTGTTTATTTATAATCATGAGTGCCAATTAATTATATTGCCTATAATACTTACGGTTTCAAACGTATTTATTTATTTATTTATCAAACAAAATTATTTTTTTCATCAAATTACTCCCGTTAAAAAGTGGTGTAGTCATCTAAGTGGCCATGCATGTAATAATTCTAAAAAAGTAGTTAATTAGTTCAATTGATTTTCTTTCCCACATTACTTATATGGCTTTCAACATTTTTATAGATATGAAGAGAAAAATAGAGAAATTGAAATCTGAATTGACTAAGATATCGCCTACGATTTTATTCTTATTTTAATAATAATTTACTATGTCTCTTAATTTGAAAAATATGTTGTTGCACATATAATATTGGATCATTTGTCTAGAATGACAAGTTTTTAGAAGTGTTTGTCTATTTTATCATTTTTTTGTAATATGATAAGTTGATGTGTTTCAATAAAGAAACAAAAAATTGAATTGATGTGAAAATGATTGTGTTGTCCTTGAGCTAAAAGTGTATTTACATAAAAAATATAGCATTTAAATAAATATTTGTTAATTTTCGCTCTCACCAAAACACATGAATTTTCCTTTTTCTTTAACATAAATAATTTTTGGTTAAGAATCAAAGATAATTATAGTTAGATAAGTTGAATATCTTTTTTTCTCAACAATTTAATATGCATTTCGATATTTTTTTGGTAAAAATAGTAAGATCGTAACCACAAAACACCATCCACGAATCTGTGATATCATGGTTGTCACTAAAAACACAATATATGCGTGTATGAACTTACTAAACCGAACACAATTTGTTAACCATATATCAGTGAATTGTAATTGTAATCATGTATCACTCAAAAAGAGAACTGACCACATATAAGTAAATTAGACATTGAACACCGATCTTATTTAGTAACCATAAAACATCAGTTATACATAAATATCACCACAAAATATACATTAGAACCATGAAAGCATAAGACATTGAACACAGTCTTATTTAGTAACCAGAAAACATCGGTTATACATACACATCAACACAAAATATGCAATAGACCATGAAAACATAAGACATTGAACACCAATCTTATTTAGTAACCACGAAACGGTAACCACAAAACATCGGTTATATATACATCTTGTTCTATCTAAAATATCTTTTAAAAATGTGTCTCTTTTGAGATATTATTCTATCTAAAATCCAAATTTAGTTGAACTTATGGTCAAATCCAGATTTATGCATGGAGAGATTGAATCACCTTGTTGAGTGTGCTATAATTTGATTAACAAAACAACATATTAACTTTTTCATGCCCATAACCTAAAACCACACATCAAAATTTCTCAACATTTCCCAGATGATCCCAAAATACACAAATTTCTCCCATATCCAAATGATTCAAAATTTCACACTCAAATTTCATCCAATTTGTCTCACCTGATAATCGATACTAATTCATCAGCCAAATTGAACAATCAAACTAATAGCAAACTCAAATTCCACTTCCGATTAAAAAAAGTTGGAAAGACGAACATTTAGAAATAAAATGGTTCTCAATCTCAAGCTTCAAAGAGAAATATGGTAAAATATATATAATTCTGGAAAGAGAAATAAAGAGAGAGTGAAATGTAAAGAGAAAAAGAAAGAGAGAAAATAAACAAAAAGAAAAAAGAAAAAAAGATGATTAAATTAAAAAGAAAAAATGACATCAATAGAAAAAGGAGGAAGAAAGATAAATATAAACGACAAATTAGTTATAGCACAACATAAATTTATCTCATGGTAAAAAAATGTCAAAATAGACAATAATTTTAGAAAGCATGACATTGAAGACAAATAGTTCTATAATATTTAAATAAATTATAGTGTATGACTCTTTCCGGTAAAATTATGTTGATCGATTAATATTTTACTGATTCGGATACTCAAGTATTATATGATCTATCAAATTTTGAAACAATTCTTTTTTTTTGTTAACCGAGGTGTCTACACTTGGGGCCCGGAGTCAACCTTTGGTAATACCACATTTAAAGCGTAAACCATTCCTCCCACTGCGGTTCGAACCCAGGTGGCGATAGTTGCAGCTGCAACCCCATTACCAATAGAGCCAACACCGCGTTAGTAAAAATAATTCTTCTCCTGCATTTTCTCAAGAATGTAAGAGTTTTAGATGGGAAGTAATAGAATGATAATATGAAAAATATTATTTACTTAATTTCAAACTATGCTCTAATTATTTGGAAATTAGCAATATATAAGACAATTTATGTAAATATACTAAAGTCCTCAGTTTGTAAGGTGAATATTATATAATTTTTAATTTTGTAGATAACTATATTTCAAGTGATCTATTTATTTATTAATATATTTTTCTTATTGGAAAAATAAATTAAGTCAATGAAAATTAGAACATTAATGATTTCAATATATAAAATATATATCATTATTGTCGTTATATAGTTAATATTAAATTTTTTTGATAACTCTATTACTTTATTTTATCACTGTATTGTTGTTTAATTTAGTTTAAAATTATGTTTTCTATATTTAAAATTATGTTTTGTTGGTTGATTTATTACTGCCATATATGAAATAATATTTAAATTATCAATAATTAAATAAACGATATCAATATTATCATCCGTCTTGATAAATGATATTAACATTACCATGATATTGTTTTTATATCAATTAAAAACTGATATGAGTTATTTAAATCATTTTACTAAATGGTATAAATATCAACATTACTTACTAAAATAAAAATTATCACCATTTCTACTTAATGATATAAATTTAACATTATTCCTTTAAAATGATATATATTAAAACCACTTTGAATAAATAATATAAATAATAGCATCAATCATTAAAACTGATACTATAAAATAGAGTAGACACTTCCAACATTATATATATATATATATATATATATATATGATGAAAAATACATTACATCAATCCAAAAATTATATAAATAAAGAAAATAAATGATACAATACTTATCGTTTGTTTTTTAAAGTGATAGTAACACAAATAATTTAATTTAATTTGTAACTTCAATTTATTGTGGAAGATTTCTATTTTGTATAATTTGAAACCAATATCGACATGTGTTAGCTTAAAGAGTTAATTTGATGTGAGAGCACTTTTAGCAAACTAATTAGAGAAAAACACATTTTTATTTTCGTGTTGAAAAAAAAAAGTTGCATGATCTGATGAAATTGTCCCTGAGTAAATAGAGAGGTAATTGCAGCCAATTACAGTATTTGACCAATTATATGCGAACAAAATGTATGTGTGTTTTGGTTGGTTGTGGCGGACGAATGTTTCGTTTCTTTATTTTAAGTTTGGTTACTGATGATGTATCACCGAATTTGTAGTTATGTTGTCCTTTAAATCACTTGACAATTACAAATAGCTATAATATGGTAGCTCGTTTAAAATCTAAATCATGGTAGATCGACAATTACAATCTAAACACATAGTGGGGAGCATACTCGAGCAAGTAAGAGTGAACATAACTTATGTGTGTTTTTGTTGTATGTGATGGTAGACAATTACAAATAGAAGACGTTGTCCTTTAGGGAACCTGACAAGTATAATATTAATCTTAAACACAAGTTGACATAAGACGTTATCCTATTTTCTTCCAGTTGGGCATATCCGTATCTTTATGAAGCATTGCTGCAACATCAACAAGAGTAACTTTGGGCTTCGAGTACACATTCAACCTTGCTTTTGGTTAACGATCAGTAGCAAACAAGTCTATAAGGCAGACAGTGGTTACAATCATCCAGTTCGCAACCTGAAAGACATAAAATTTGGTTTTAACTACTTTAACATATTGACCACAGTCATCAGAACGCAAAGGATATATTGTGTGGTTCGAATTTGCTATTTCTAAGACAGAACAAGGGATCTACATAGATCCGTCCATGAACATCGTTCTGTAATACTTGTCTAAAATGGACAATATTCGAAAACCTTTAACGAAAGAGGTAAAGCGTGACATGCAAATGGTTTACTTTAGAAACGAAAATACTTTATTTCGAAAGCAATCACAGAAATATGAAACCCTAGAACACACAATACTTTAGGGAAAATCGAAGACAACAATATCAAAGAAAACGAAAAAAAAGCGTGAACAAACATACAACATGCAGTAGACGAATCAAAAGGAAATACATACCATAATAGGTAACTTGAATAGGTAACAATGGCGGGGAAATTAATAGACGACGATGAGTAGTAAGATTCCGGCAACATACTTACCGATTCCGACCACAATTTCCGGCAACAAGTCAGAGACGCGATTCCGGCGGAGAAGAGAGAGCGGCGCAGGGTTGAGGAAGAAGAGAAACAAAAACTGAAAAAGAGAAATAAATGATTTCTATTGGAACTCGTATCAAATTAAAGGAGAAACTAATCTAATAAGAAAAATGATAGTTAGGGTTTAACACCAAGTCATGAGTGTCTTAGGAGTAATATGTGTGTTTCTTGTGAATTAGTTTGAGAATAGTGTCTTACAATATAATTTGTCCTAGCTTAAATGATTAATATTCTTCATTTTATTTTTTCAAATGATATTTTTATTTTATTATGTTTCCTCACATATTAAGAATACAAAATTTCTAATATATAATTTATTTATACACTAAAAACAATTTCTCACAAATACGTATAGAATTGATATTGTCTTACTAGACAGTACTTGTGAAAATGGATAAAGTATTTACTCAATGCTATTTAAAGTTCTTGTAGAGTCAACCATAGTTAAAAAAATTCCTTAACTACCTCTTAATCATTCACCTAAACAGATAAACTGGAGAAAAGAAGTTTACAAAATAGATATATTAATATATGTGGGCCAGAAAATTCGGTAAACATTATAACAATGTGCAAATTTAAGAAATAGAAATGTACTTTTGTCTAAAATTGGGTGTTATGTCCATTCCGAAAATGCCATGCGACATATAACTAATGATATAGCAAAATTAATTTCTTTCACTCACCTTTCCATAATCAGTTAACATCTTCACAATAATCTTACATTATATTGAACCTCGTATGCTTTTAAAATAAAGATTTATTACGCCATTCATGAAATGAAATTTTATATTTATATAAGAATAATATTTATATTGTTATCTTTCAAGTTATTTATTTTAATCATATATTTTAAATTTTGAAAATTGATTATTATATTTCTGAAATATACTTTATATTTTAAGTTATTTGAATATTTTAAAATCTTGAAAAAATAAGTATAATATTTTCTAAATTTACTTTGAATAACAACTAGGCTAAGTGAGTTCTCAATTAATATATATGATGTTGATGATTTAAATTTTGAAATTGAGTATTATATTTCCTAAATTTACTTTGATATTTTAGGTTATTTGAATATTTTAAATTCTAAAAAATTAAATATAATATTTTCTAAATTTAGTCTATGAATGATACCTAAAATAAATGAGTTCTCAATTAATATATGATATTAAAAAGAGACAAATATGAAACTACTCAAACTAGTCACATTTGTTTCTTTTGGTCGGTAAAAAATTATATGATTATCACTCTTCACCTAACGAGTTAGATATTACATAACTAATATAAATTGTATCAAAAAAATAAATTTAAACAATTTTTTTGTCTGATTATCTATCCTCTTATATATTAAACGAGAAGTGATTTTGCTG
>OVAU01003981.1:0-10553 GCA_900406315.1 Biscutella laevigata subsp. laevigata | reverse complement strand
AGACTCCCTTATTAGATTGGCACTTCTACCGATCTAGTGAGGACAAAAAAATCGGTTGTTACTCCGCCCCCTCAATAGTTTTTAGCATGCCATCATGGAACCTTTATCAGGCCAATTGGGATGCTTCACTGTGTGGCAATCCAAGTGCAACATTCCTGGGTCAACACAGATTTCTATGTTCTTGACTCCCTCATGGAGAGGAAAGGAGTCGTTGTCCTTGGGAAGGACTTCCTAAGGGATGCTGGAAGCGCCATTAACTTTCGTAATGGTGGCCGTATTTTGAGGAATGTGAGGCCTGATACCCATGGAAAGATGTATTATCCTATGAACACAGAGCCAAGATACTTGGGACAACATTCTGGAAACATAACTTATGAAGAACTTGCTGCAATATATGAGACTGGATCAAATGAAGACCCTGAATTGGGTGAAGTCGAAGATGCTGGGAGTGTCTTTGACGACATCAGAGAGGTTGTGCCGCATGCATTTGTCAACGCGACACAAGCTATGTTGACTGCACAGATGGCTAGATTGCAGTTAAGGGTTGAGCCTACTCTTCAGGGGCAAGCTATTTGGGCTAACCGGAGGGATGTAGTTCTGGAACCCCCACATGAGTTGCACCGAGCTATCCTCACCTGGAAGACCTAGCCAACAGGGTGTGGAACATGGAAGGTGAACTCGAATATGATAGAGCTGCTTGGTCAGGGCTCATGAACCGGGTGGAGAGACTCGAATCCAACAACAACAACCTCCATTGATCTGGAATCAAAACGTCAAGCTTAGTGACGTTAAACAAGCTCACTTGGGAGGAAGTCTCATGTCTATCCCTTTTATAAATATGCAATTTCAATTCCTTAGTTTATATGTCTTGTTATGGATTGATCTAGCTCTTGGATGATGATTTTTCAGTTACCAATACTTAAAATGGACGAAAAGAAGAGGAAAATTGAGGAGAAATCCGCCTATAAAAGGCCAACATCGAGCAAGACATCCAACGTCAACCAAACACATTGAGCAACACTTGGTCGATGTTGCACTCTTCTTCCCTTAAATACAATTTTGTCTTGTAGCTAAAACTCATCTCTTTCACTCTCTCCCTCTCTTGTGCGATCTTCCCCATTTTTTCCAAGAACTGAAGCTTTGATTTTTCACTTGAAACTAATCCAAATCAAGAGATTTTTGTTGCATTCATCTTGGATTTCTCTCTATCTTGCTTACCTTTCCATCTATACCATCTTATTCAAGCTCTAAGGTATCCATTTTAAACTTGGAAATTCGTAGGCACTATTCACCTAGAAGATAAATTTGATTTTATCAAACTTTTGGGTTGTGTTTTGTGTTTCAAATGCTTAAGGAACCTTTGTTATGATAATATAGCTTGATTGTTGAACCTTGGAATGCATGAATTTTGAATTTCTTGAAATCTAGGTTTTTGAACTTTTCTTGAGAAAATGAAGATGAGAATTTNTTTTCTTTAGAAAATGAAGATGAGAATTTGTTTGAAATTGTTGAAGGCTAGCATTGATAGTGGTTGAATTGAAGCTTGTTGTTGAGATTCTTGCAAGATTTAATCTTAGTAGTTTCTAATTTTGATATCTTGAAAGAACTTAACTTATTCTTGAACTAAAATTGAAATTTGGAATGGAAATTGATTATTTGGCTTGATTGATTGGTTGTGATCTCTTTTGGCTTAATTAAACATTGATTCTTGATAATGAACATTTCCTTGATATCTATTATGTGGTTTGTGATTAATTGTGAAAAACTTTAACTTTGGACTTAATGAATTCTTGAACTTGGGTTTTGTAGATATTTTGTGCCAAGTTTCAAGAATACTCGCCATGGACAAAGGAAAAAGACCAACACGGACAAGAAAGGAACGTCCACCTAAAGTGGGAAGTAGTTCAACGCCTAAGCGGTGCCAAGCGGAAAGGACAACCGCGAGCAACAACGCATTAACCGCCCAACCGCAACTTTTCCAACATCAAAGCCAACACTTCTTCCCGCCACCTAAGGAAGCTCCAGGACCCATTAACCGAAATGGAAAACCGATGAAGCTCACTACTTATCATGCACTTATGGAGTGCAAATTTGTTCCCTCGGTTATACCCGATACTACCACGCTGCAGGCTCTAGGCATATAGAGCGAGGTTGGACAAATTCTGAAGGGTATGGGTATAAAGTCAATTCTCAAGCTAAGAGAACCATGTTTCAGGGAGCAGACGTGTGCATTTCTAGTCTCGCTTGAGGTAGATTTCCCTGAGGAGACTGCTAAGGGGGATAAAGGAAAGGGTTATGTCAGGTTTCAAGGATGGGATGGAGTTGACCGAAGGGTCACTTTTGACGAGATTGATGTTGCCTATTAATTTGCAAAAGGCGGAGTTCAGTTTGGAGCGCTTCTTGCTGAGGAATGCGACATTATTTGGAACACCATCGGATCTACTGAGTTTAGTGCGTGAACGATCAAGTGCTCTCTCATCTGCCACCCTGCGCCTCAGTATGTGCATAAGATTCTTTCGCATTCGTTTACTGCGAGAAAGGAAACGGGGGTCCTTAGCGAGGACGAACTCAGTTTTATGGGTCATGGATTAGCCCTTGTTATCAAAGCACTACGACCAGATGATGGTTTGTTCCTGGATCTGAAGAAGAGGCGTTATTGCACGGTGAAGATCTTATTGCAGAGGTTCCTTGATTTACAGCATTGATGATGGGTTCTCTATTATAAGCGCCCACAACTCAGCATTGGGAGTTATGTGACTCCGATTTTGAGGCTTGCAAAGGTTCCTTTACCGAGAGAGGGAGGTGTTCAGCCCTGATTTATGGATGTTAGATATCTCAAGAGGATAGGCTTTTTGGATGGGATACTCAAGGAAAGGTTTATTTACAGTTTCACAGCTGGTGGAACTAAGCACCATATCCTGCTTCCTTCCTCTGAAATTACTACTTTTGAGCGGCCATAGAACATCGCCTTCACCCCGGGTCAGCAAGAGTTTTTTTATCCGTTTTGTCCAGATTCAGGGATTGTTGATTCAGATGCCTCTATGGATGAAAACCAAGCCGCTCCGTCCCTCACAACAGAGTATTATAGTACTCAGCCTTCCACTATCTATGGAAGTGCCATATATTCTGCTTCTCCCGCTCATGTTCCGCTGAAGCCAGGACCTATTCAGGACATCCATATGGAGATACATAGGCTGTTCCGGTGGAACCTCTACCAAGACCGAACCATCATGAATTTGGTTGGAGAGGTAAAGGGTAGAAAGCATGAAGTGAGAAAGATGGGCAAGATGATTGATCACATGGCTTGCGACATTCATAGGTTGACAACGATGTTCAAGAAGATGAGTTGTATTAGTACTGATGCCACCACAACCGATGAGGGGATGCCTGAAGCTCGAGCTAATGCTCAGGGTTTGCCTTGGGGAGACTCAGATGAAGATATGTTCTCATACCAGCGCATGAAGAGGAGAGGCAAGAATACGAACCCAAGACCAAAGCGGGTTATCCAGACTCCACCGCGCCCTACATCTGACAACGAGTCTCCATCTTTCTCCACTGAGGAGGATTTCGATCCTTCCACCAACATTTATTGAGGTCCATTCTAATCACTTTTGTATATACTTTTGCATCTAGTTTTCTTTATCTTACTTTCAGTTCCTTCCTTAGACTTATACAGGGACTGTGTAGTTTAAGTTTAGGGAAGGGACCACGTTATCACTAATCCAGTTTTCTATTTTGTTTTCATTATTTGAGTCTCATGTGCATTGTTAATATTCTGTCTTTTTCAGAAAAAAGTTTCAAAAAACCAAAAAGATTTTGTGTTTTCATTCGGTTCTCTCATATAGATTGCATGGCATTTTAGCATAAGATCGAGTCCCATTTAGCTTGCATTGTGAGCATTCATTCGACTTTCAAGAGAGAGCTTTAACACCTTTAATCACAATCATCGATTTTGATCTTGTAGTCTCGAAAAGTCCTGAAGTTCAATGCTCTTGATCTTGATGTTTAAAAAGCTAGGTCCTTGGTTTTTGAAGCTTGATTGCTTTCATTATGATATGAGTCTAAACCGGATGTTTAGTTAACATGATCATTTGTTTCACTTTGGTTTCCATGGCTTTTCTTGTTTCAACCGAGTTTTGGACACATTAGACTGAAACACCTTATGTCCAAACTCGATCATTCTCCCTTTTAGAATGATTTCCCTCTCGCCCTTTTCACCGTTGGCTTAAAAACTTGTGAGCTCTTCTGATTGATTAAGTGATTGTGGTTTTGCAAAAACTTGAAAGATTAGGAGCGTCGATTGATGACATCCATTTGGGTAGATTAGGATGTTGGGAATGTGTCTAATGAAAAGAAAGATTGGGTAGTCGAGGTTGCAATTTCAATATGCATTGGGTAGAACCAAGTTAGGATTGTGGGAGTTACATTTGGAGCTTGAAAAGAAGAAAAGAAAGTGAAAAAGAAAGGTTTGGGTCGAGAAAAGAAAGAAATCACCAAGGAAAGAAAGAAAAGAGATATGGATTATGAAGCTAAAGGCTTAAGTAGACTCTAGTATAAGAAAGAAAAGAAGACTCCAAAGAAAAGGCATAAAGATCAAAGATCAAAGAAAAGAAATGAAATGAAAAAGATTGAAAGCATTGGAGTATAAGTAGAAAAAGATAAGAAAGAGCCTTGAAACTAAAAAAAAAAAATCTCTAAGTCTCAAAATAAAAGGAAATGGTGAAGGAAAATAAGCAAAGGGAGTAGGATTTGGTAAGTTTGGGGTGGGTCGATATGGATGTTTGATTTTGATCCCCCAAAAGCTCTTTATCTTATTCGGTTTTGCTCTAACTCTTTCACTCCGCGAGAGAAACCATGTTACAATCACCCTTCATGCCATGAGTGGAACCTTCTCTTTAGCAATTGGAGTCCCCTTTTACTGAACCAAATGGAAACTCTCGTGTTTACTCTTGATCATGTTCCACCCTCACTTGAATTGAATGTAGGAAAGCATGATAGGTTTGGCTAAGTGGATCGCCTAGGCTTGGTAATAATAGCGGGTGGTGATTTGGCTTGAATGATAGGATGAGTAGTTATGCAAGGTTGAAGACGTTCTCATTGTCGATTCTTGATTGTTGAAGCTCTTGTTTTTCAAACTTCTTTATCTTGTTTAGGTTCTGTGTTGCTTGAGGGCAAGCAAGATCTAAGTTTGGGAGAGTTGATATGCATGATTTTTATATGGTTTTGGTGTCATTTGTGTTCATCTTAGCATTGTTTATGTTGCATTAGAGTCCCCTAGGATAATTTTTGTTCATGTTTTGCATCATAGGTGATTGGAGTGGACTAAGGGATCATATGGAGCACAAAGGATCAAAAGAACCAAGGAAATGACGCAAAAGTGGACTGACATCGAGCAACAACATCGACCAAGCATTGCTCAATCAAGCCAAGCAACATCGACCAAAAGACTTGATGACATCGACCAACACTTGTTCGATGTTGGTACAGGAACATCGACCAAGAGAGGCCCAGACATCGGCCGACCATTGCTCAATGCAGACCAATCCAAGACTCCATTTTTATGCACTTTTCTACTCGTTTTTCTCTTCTTTCCCTAGACTATAAATACTCTCTTAAGCCCAAAACCCTAGGAGAGCCACATTCTATCTTCTCCTTTGTTTCTAACTCTTGCTTTTTTAATCTAAGTTTATGTTTGGATGATTAAAGCTTGAATAAAAGTTTATTTCTTGTAATCTCTCTTCTACCTTTTTTGATTTTGTGGGTTCCCTCTTAAATCATGGAAAAATCGATCTCCTTCATAGGATTTGGGTTTTCTCTCATGATTTGTGAGTAGTTCTTTCTCTAGGTAGATGGTTAGGCAAAGATTAAGGTGATTAGGGTTTGAATCTATGTGTTTAAGGCTTGGAATCACAAGTATCATCATTCCATAAGATGCTCTTAATGCTAGGTTGATTTTGGCCAAATTAACCTAGATCTAAGGAGACTTCTAAGCCCGAGAGGTGCTAGTTTGTTTCTAGTTCAATGTTTTATGGATGCTTAAGAATTTCAATATTGATAGGTCAAGTTGTTATCTTGAGAGGTTGTTTAAGAAGTTCTAACAAAACTATTTGACATGTTATTGATTTGGCATTCTATGTAATTGATGCATGTTAGATAGGAATTTCTTATGTATGATGGATCTTAATGTTTATTGATATGTCATCTAGCATTAGCAAGAGATTGTGGTGCTAGCATAATTAAGATAGGGAATTTCGCCACGAGAATGGGTTAAGCCAGATGAGAATATTAGACCTAGGATCACCTAAATAGATGAAATTGAACACATAGACTTAGGACTAATCGCCTGAAATCAACTGTCTGATTATCTGCCTAGTTCGTTATCATATTTGAATTCTTGCTTGTTTAGTTTTTGCAATTTTCTAGTCTGCAATCGATCTTTAATTAAGAATAGCTCAATGACAGTGACTAGTTCTTCTTAGACCTGAAATTAGCTTCATGGTTCTATTGCTTCTAACGTCTCCCTGAGGTGGTTCGACAATCCTTACTTTTCCCTGAATCCATATCTTTCACTTCAACAGAATCTTGACTCGGTTCTACTTTGTCTATAATGGAGTGGGGTAAAGATCATGTTTATCAGTTATATTTATCCAAAACTATAAAATTACAAATTAAAAATATTATTTCCAATTAAAAATATTATTTCCAATTAAAAAAATATTCAAATTAAGAAAATAACAAGATAGGTTAAACAAGAACAAGTAGAAGATAAAAAATATATAAAGAATTTTTTTTTTGTTAGGTGGGTCACAGCCCGACCCACTAGGCATTAGAGACCAACACTGGGGCTAAGAGTCGAACACGAGTCGGGTGAGAATGCGACGACACAACAGTAGCACTGCACTATAGGCGCTTCTCAAATAATATATAAAGAATAAAAAATGTAAATGAATAAATTACATATATAGAAATAAATAAAAATAAAATAAAAGTCAATTAACTATTTGAAAAAGATGAAATATATTAAGATCATACATTAAAATTTTAAGAAAATAGATATTAAAAGTATTAATAGCCAAATTTTAAGTTTAAAATATTTTGAATAACAAAATTTATATTGATAATAAAATAAAACATAACCCGCGCATAACACGAGTATTTTCCTTGTCTATATAATAAAAGAGGAATGGGGTGCTTTCCCATTACGCCATGTGGCACCTCCTTCTCTATAAATTATAATTATCTTATTGATAATGTAAAATATAACAAAAATTCAATATGGCACAATGGTTAAGGGTATATTGTTCAACAAAAAGTTACAAGATACGTTAAACAAGGAAAAGTAGAGGATAAAGTATATATAGAATGAAAAACGTAGAAGAAAAAATTATATATATAGAAATATTAAAAATATAAAAGTCTATTATTTATTTGAAAAAGAAATATATTAGGATCATAAAATTAAAAATTATAAAGTGTATTATTTATTTGAAAATAGATATTAAAAGCATTAATAGTCAAGTTTTAAAATTTAAAAATATTTTGTATAATAAATTTTATACTGATAACATGTTTAAAACATAACTCATGTATAGTGCATGTACTTTTCTAATTTGGATCATTTGTAGTTACAAAGAAAGTAGTTCAACAAAAACATTCCTAGTGAATTGGTCATCCAATCTCACTTGGCCCATGCAACATTCAAAGGCAATCAATTAAAACGGTTAACGACTAAACTATACAATCAATGCAAGGATGCATCTAATTGATCCATAATGTACCACATTTATATTTTTATTAATTTGTTGTTCTAGAGACCATATTTTCATATGTTCCTAAATTTTCTTATCTCATTTTATGATCGAATTTCACCAATTTTATATTGGTTCAACTTGGGACCAAAACTATTTATTATTTTATAGTAATTATTAGTCTATCAAATACTAATTTATAGAAGTTCTACCTGAAATTAAAAAAAAAAAAAACTATACAAAGAAAAGAAAAATAAGTCTAGAATTTCAGCTAAGACAGGTGATGATTCCCATATTACCAATTCTGGAATTCAACGTAGACCAATTCTCATCGTCGAAGAAGTTTAAGGATACAACATAGGCTGAGGTCCCATTGGAAAGAAAAGTTATCTGCATAGGAAAGTGGTACGAGCTGTAATATACAAGACCACGAGAGATATGTGATGATCTGTTCAAAACGAGAGAAGTAAATAAATCATTATTTGTTATTTACTTAATATAATTCAATCAATAAAAAATAATACAAAATAGAAATACTCATAATAAATTGTTTTATTGAAAAAATTGGTAAAATAATAAATATTATCAAAAGGAATTAATGACTGTATTCTCTTTTGTTGAGACTTCTGTATGTATAAGGTGAAAAATGTAGTTTAATAGCATATTATAGTTGGATTTGCAGAGTCCGCCGATACTTTTTTTTATTTTGAATTTGTGTGTGGGGTTGTTCATTGAGATTATTATCCCGATGACTATGTAAACAAATATCCGTTTAGTTTTTTTTTTAACAACATTTACATAAGTTTCAAATAAATCATTTAGATCATTTTTTACCTATTTTGCCTACTGGATACAGGTCTTCCGATGGATTTTTTTACGTCATTAGAAATATTTTTAATTTTCAAGGACTTAAAAAATATTTAAAATTTGATATTAACTTAAAATTTTGAAATTAATTAAACTATTTATATCAAACATTAAACGCTAAATATCACTTCTATTGTTTTGTGCATTTTCAATTTTTCAATTTTATTATTCATATCTCTTAAATATTAAAATTCAGTAAAAATATACGGGAAAGGTATTTTCTTATGAGATATCAAATATATAATAATAACATTGACTAAATCATAACAATATAAAACAACCAGAACATGTAGCCTAGCGGTTTGTGTTAGTGCGGTCGCTTTGTTACCACCCGGGATCGAATCTTCATATTACATGTTGTGACAAAAAAAAACAATATAAAGCAATTACAATCTTAAATGTAACTAACTATCTAAATATAACTCAACTTTAAATCTAACTAATACCTAAATATAATCCAAACTTAAATCTAAGTAATCATTTAAATCTAATTTTATATAATCTTAAATTAATAATCTAAAATAAAATTTTAAACTAAATTTTAAAAGTAACTATCAAAATACAACTTTCTTACAATCTTAAACTAATTAACTATACATAAATTATCTCGTCTCCGTTAAACCATAGTGTGTGAGAGGGAAGAATGACATATTCATACTTGTACTTTGACCAAGTGTGAAAATGTATATCGAACTGAAATCGAGCGTTTATAGATACTCAAACTCAATACTCCCTTTGTTTCTCAATATTTGATGTTTAAGGGTTTTTCACGTTGATTAATAAAACACAAAACAATCATTTAGTTTCTCTATTTTTCATAAAAACACTATTAACTTTAACTATTTTAACCAATCAAAAACCATATTGCATAATATTAATGGTTTTTAGCTTTAAATTTTTGCATTGATAATCGAAAACATCATTTAAATTGAAACAAAAATAAAAACCTAAAACATCACTTATAGAGGAACGGAGGGAGTATAATTTAAAATTTTAGACACATCTATACTAATAAAAGAAGCTCGCTAAAGCTTTTTAGGATATCCACCTCAGCCTCTCTTCCTAACCATAGAATTTGACACCTCAGCAGTAATCTTATCTCTTCCTCTCTCTGCTTTCTTAACGTCGGCTTTAGCTCAACTCTCCTCCTTCACGACTCTCCATTTCAGCCCTCCAAAACGTCAACCCGAGGACAAACTTGTCTAGGGTTGTTGGGATTTGAGATTCAGGGGAAAGCGAAGTCAGCTCTGACGTTCCGATTAGGCTCCCGCAATCACCGCCGCGGGTCGTGAGATCTGCTCACACTAGCTTCAAACCTTACTCAATTGAATGATTAAGGGCGAGATCTCTAAGGAAGATGAAGGGGGAACTCGCGACAAAGGACGTGGAGCAGGAGAAGCCTAAGGTGGAGTTCAGGCGCTTTAATTGCTTGCATTCTCGCGCATGCGAGGAGGTGGTTGAGGCGGAGCACGGATCTAGAGCGGAGGAGATGGAGATGGGAGATCGTAACGTAGACAGAGAATCCCTGTTTGCAGCTTCCATCAGGTGATAAAATTAAACATTAGGCTTCTAAATTTCGGCACTTTACAATGAGTAGAGATATTTTTCAACACGATTAGCTTTAGTGGTTGTGCTCGTGAATGATTTCTGTTATGTTCGTGTTATTTGTTCTGATGGGGACATATTCACACCATCACTCTCTCAGTTTGCTGTAGAAATCTGCAGATTTCATACCCACTGTAGATAATAAGTTGCCAAGAACAAGAAAAAAACTGGCATTATAGTTGGAGCCATTGTAGGAGCAGTGATGATAAGTATCTTGGTGTTTTCTCTCATTCTAATCATGGGTAGGAAAAGTAAAACAGCTGCGAATGAAGAAGGTCAAGCTGTAGCATTCATGTTGAAGTCTTATCTTGAGAAGGTATTAACATTCAAACT
>OVAU01003980.1:0-10177 GCA_900406315.1 Biscutella laevigata subsp. laevigata | reverse complement strand
AAAAAAAAAATGTATTATGATTCGGTTTTATTATTTCTTAATATTTATTTTTGTTCACTAACTAAATTATTACAAAAGGTAAAATAATTTATGTTTACTGGTTACAAGAAATAAAACTAAAATAAAAAAAATTACAATTATTTTAGAGAACATTAAATATTTTACAATATGAAAGTGTCTCACTCAAAAAAATTATTTATTTTGTCAATTTAACGTATTTAAAAATAATAAAAACAAGAAAATAATCATATTTTTATGAATAATTATTCTTACAAATAATTATTTATAATTTATAACCATTTTAAAATAAACCACTGTCCTAATTTAACCATCAATATATATTTGATTTTCTAAGTATGATATATGATCAGGTTAATACTTTATTGTTTATGTCCATTTTTGACATTAAAAAATTTTATGATTAAGGTAAACTGAAAAGGACAGAGAGAGAAAACTGGATTAAACTAATAATTTTTGTCCTAATCGTTAGATTAATTACTTTGCAGGTCAAGACGAAGAAGAAGAAGAGGTCCTGACGAAGAATGAGGAGACGAAAGACAAAACTTGATTGTTACAGAGAGAGAATCAGATTTGCCAGAGAGAGAGAGTGATGGAAACAGCTGTTTTATTAAGCTCACACATGAACATTTTTGTTTCTTCATAATTCCTCTTTCTTCTTCCTCTAACTCAAATCTCTCTCTCGTTGTAAGATTTGTGAATTTGGGTTTTGTAGATAAATGGATAAACATTTGGATTCGAGTAATCATGTGGTAGACGAAATCATGAGGATTCATAGATCTTTACCATGTAGACCAGAGATTGACGATGTTGAAGCTGCTACTTCTCTTATACAGAACGTTGAAAAGGAAGATCAAGCTCGTTTGGAAGCCATTGATAAACAGATCAAAAGCTCCGATATTCCTCAGGAGCTATTCAACGTGTTGCAAGAGATGAAGAGAGGTCTTGTTTATTTCAGTAGCAAAGAACAGAAAAGAGAAGCTACGAAACTTCTTGATCTGGAGTCTGTTCACCTTCTGTTCGACGAATTGATTCAGAGAGCTTCTAATTGTATTGCTTCTCCGCCTTATTCGAATGACTCTACTGTTATGACTCGGCCGAAACCGTCGCCGACGCAAGTTGTTTCTTCTGATTCTAAACCGTCAAGCATGTGTTTCACTGAACAGACTACAGTCAACTCCAAGGAAATGCTCACGCGCGACGATACGTTTGTGACGAAAGCCAAGTCTTCGGTTTACAATGACGGATTCTTAGCTCCTCGTAAGCCCCAGCTTTTGGATTCAACCGGTGAGTCCGATTTTCACCAAAACTTTTGCAATATCTTTTGGATAGAATCTGATCTTAAGGATTCATATAACGTTTTCATGATTCGTTTGCTTTCCACTGGAATCTTTTTTCTTTCTAATCGTAGTGGAATCCTTTATATATTTGTAGGCCATGAAAAGTGTTTGGACTTGAAAGGTTTTAACTTTTGAATAGAATCTGAGCTCAAGATTGATATAGATTTCATGTGACTAGTTTACGTTTCAATGGTACATGCTTGTTTCTAGTTACATTGGAATCATTATATGAGTAGGCTATGAAAGTGTTGGACTTGAAACGTATTTTTAGAGTTTTCTTGTGATTAATCAGTCTTCCAGTGGAATCTGTTTGTTTCTAATTGTAGTGGAATCATTGTTATGTATGTGTAGGTAACAATGGGGAGAAGTTGAGTCTGATAAAACTTGCTAGTTTGATTGAAGTATCGGCCAAGAAAGCTATTGAGGAGCTAAATCTGCAACACAAACTAATGGATCAAATCGAATGGCTTCCAGATTCGATAGGCAAGTTATCGAGTCTAGTTAGGCTTGATATGTCTCAGAATTGCATTATGGTTTTACCGGAAACCATAGGAGGGCTTTTGTCCTTAACAAGTCTCGATTTGCATTCGAATAGAATTGCTCAGCTTCCTGACTCTATAGGAGATTTGGTAAACTTGGTCAATCTGAATCTTAGTGGAAACCAATTATCATCTCTACCATCAGCATTTATTAGATTGATACATCTCGAGGAACTCAATTTGAGTTCTAACAGTCTCTCCATTCTCCCTGAATCTATCAGTTCTCTAGTGAGCCTAAAGAAGCTCGATGTTGAAACAAACAATATCGAAGAGATTCCGCATAGTATCTCTGGTTGTTCTTCACTGAAAGAACTCCGTGCAGATTACAATAGACTTAAAGCTCTTCCGGAAGCTGTTGGGAAGATAACAACCTTAGAGATTCTGACTGTCCGTTACAATAACATTCGGCAGTTACCCACAACAATGTCCTCCATGGCTAACCTCAAAGAGCTAGATGTGAGCTTCAACGAGCTTGAGTCAGTACCAGAGAGCTTATGCTATGCCACAAAGCTCGTTAAGCTTAACATTGGAAACAATTTTGCCAACCTGAGATCACTCCCGGGGTTAATAGGCAACCTTGAGCAGCTAGAAGAGCTGGATATGAGCAATAACCAGATCCGTTTCCTTCCTTACTCTTTCAAAACGCTTTCGCAGCTGCGTGTTCTTAACACACAGCAGAATCCACTTGAAGATCTTCCAAGGGATATAATCGAACAGGGCGCTCAGGTTCTTTCTCATCTCAGTTTTTCTTTGACCTTCTTCGAGATATGTCTAGATGATGGAGTTTGTCATTTGTTTGTGCCTCTCATTGCTTATTGATTCATTCTCTTTTTGCAATCCTCTCAGGCTGTGGTTCAATACATGAATGATCTCGTCGAGGCAAGAAACACCGAATCTCAAAGAACTAAACCGAAGAAGAATTGGGTCATCGGCTTCTTCAGGTAGGTTTTCTTTCTTACTATCCCAAACAAAGAATTCGATTTCATTCTCATATTTCAGAAGAAACCTGTAAGTCTCCACGACAGTTCACCATTTATTCTTCATTCACGATCACATGTTCTTCACACTGTTTCATATAACTCTTCTTTGTATGTATACATTTGATTGTTTATATCTCAGTAAGGGCTGGATCCAGAGGAGACTGTAATTCAATTTGTTAATCCAAAGTGATTCTGTTCTTGTTTCTCTTTGATGTAACTTTTTTACGTTTTGGTTTCCTGAACTCTGCATATATTGATGCAAGTAGAGATCACGTCCAGAATCAATATGTTTGGTTCGAAAATAACAGCAAAATTTCACACAAGACAAAGATTTAGCATATTTTCATGTTTGGTTTAAATCCATTCATGTTATTTTATTTTACGGATTGAGTTTGAGTGAGGTAGCAAAATATTTTCGGATTCTTCGGGTTCGGTTTGGGTTAGAATATTTTTAACATAAATACTAAAATATACAAATAAACCAAAAAATTTAAACCATCTTTTTATATATTAAAGAGAAGTATTGAATGTCACGTGTCAATCCTTAATTTTTTTATGTTTTGTTTTATTTTAACTATCTTATATCTTAAACCTGTTATCAAACAAATTTATATTTATTTATTTTTATTGATTATTATTCGTATTCTCAAACATNTAAAGAGAAGTATTGAATGTCACGTGTCAATCCTTAATTTTTCTATGTTTTGTTTTATTTTAACTATCTTATATCTTAAATCTGTTATCAAACAAATTTATATTTATTTATTTTTATTGATTATTATTCGTATTCTCAAACATTTAATTATTAAAAATTAACATTTGAAAATTTTAAAATCCTCTCATTCTCTTATATATCAAAAGAGATGCATTGTAGACCACATGTCAATCTCACGTTTTTCCTATTTTTTGTTTTGTTTTAATTATCTCATATCTTCAACATGTTACCAAACATAATTATATTTATTTATTTGTTCTGGTTATTATTCGTGTTGCCTAATAATAATTATTAAAAAAGCTTAATAAAAATTTATTTTGAAAATTTAAAAGCTTTCATCATCTTATATATTAAAAGAGAAACATTAGAGGTCACGTTGTAACCCACAATTTTCTACGCTTTTGCTTTATTTTAATTATCTCATATCTTAAACCCTTTACCAAACATTTTTTTTTTTGCTATTATTCGTGTTGTCAAATAATAATTATTAAAAATCTTAATAAAAATATATTTTGAACTTTTTAAAATCCTCTCATCATATTTCTATAGTATTATTTCAGAGTCACTTTTAAGAATATAACATTTAAATCATTTAAATATTACATGATATGATATAGCATTATAAAAAAATAATTTAAAGAACAAAATAAAAATATTTATTAATAATAAATTGGAAATCTATGTAATTTTCATTAAGGGTAAAACTGGAATATATATATATATATATAGATATATAGATAAATTATTTTATTTACAATTAAATATTTTATCATAAGATTAAAAAATGAAATTTATATATAATTTTAAAACGAATTTAAAAAGAATTTTTAAATCATATTATTGTAATAGTTGATTTATCCTTTTCAATAAGATCATAATTTACTTCTCTTTTTATATTTCACAGTATTCAATTTAGATTTTTTGTCCAATATATAATATATATTACTATAATTTAAATATAATTTTTAGTATAAAATAATTATGTTCCACATAATTTTATCTTCTCATATATTAATATTTTAACATGCCCCTAAATAAAAATATAATTTAATATATACTAAATTATACATATGTATTTTTTGTCAACAAATATTATGAAAATACAAGATATAGACATTTTTTGTCCAATATATAGTATATTACTATAATTTAAATATTTTTAAAAATTTATATTCTTATATATATTTTACATCTCTACCGTACTATTTTAGAATCAATTTTATGAATATAAACTAATATCAATTAAAAATATAATATATGTCATTTGAAAAATCAATTTAAATAACAAACTAAAAATCTTCAGATAAAATTGAAATAAATATAATTTAAATTGAGAATTGGAAATTGGAAATTTTATCAAAATAAATCTAAGAAAATTTAAACAGAGATAAATAATAAATTATTATATAAAATTTTCTCTAGATAAATCTAAAAACAAATACAATAATATATTAATATTTCAAAAAGTATATAAATTTCGAACTTTTCATGAAAATAAGTATAGTAAAAATTAAATAAATATAAACTGAAATTTATTATACAATTGTTTTCAAGATACATATGGTGGAATCATATTTTATGATGGACCGAAAATACATTGATATATTTAAAGTATGAATTAAAAGACTTGGGCATCTAGGTTCAGTTATGATGATAATAATTGTTCAAAATTCTTATGGCCACCCATTGAAAAAAAAAATTCAATCGGGAAAGTTTACATGTAATATAGTTCTCAATGAAAACTTATTTCTAGGCCTTCACCAGCTAAAATTGAGAATGAATATCCACACTTTTTACATAGAATACATGGGGATATATGTGGACCTATACATTCAATATGTGGACCATTTCGATACTTTATTTGTCTATTGACAACTCGATGGTCACATTGTCTATTGACAACTCAAAATTTCGCTTTTGCAAAATTCATTGCCCAAATTATTAAGTTAAGAGCACAATAATGTTATAACAAAAATCAGACTTGATAACGCTGGTAAATTTACTTCCCAATATTTTAGTGATTATCTTTTATCAATGGGAATCGATGTTGAACATTATGTTGCTCATGTTCATACGCAAAATGGCATGACCGAGTCTTTGATTAAAATATTGCAACTCATTGCAAGACCATTAATATTGAGAATCTCTCAATTTCAATGTGGGGATATGATACCTTGAACTGCAAGTTGGTGATTTGTTTACAATTTGTTTTGTCAATTGTAAATTTAACGAAGATGAATTTCCAGCGTTAGGGGGAGGAAGATTGATCAAGTATTAAAAGATATTACATGACACACACCATATTTGTTGCATCTTGATCCTCCTACAAATCAAAGAGAACTAAAAATTCAGAAAATTGTGCATTGTAAAAATTGACAAATCAATTACTAGATGCGTTTACATATATTAATACAGTGACGAAATCATATATCCTTGTTGTTAATGCCCCATCTAGAATTAATATTTCATAAGAACAAGTTATAGAACATCAGATTCAGTTAAAAAAAAGGGAGACTAATGTGCTCAAAAGATAAAAAATCCCTGAAAGAAAAAAAACTGGGAAGAACAAAATAAAAAGATTCTAGATGAATTATTTACAGAAAAAATGTCTAAAAGACAAAGATGAAAAAATTATAGAATAAGCATATAAACATAATCTTCCAGTAAAAATGAATATGATAAAGAGAATCATTTAGAAAAAGAGTATGATCTTGAAATATATTAGTTTTTAACTCAAATCAGACAGCGTAACTCGTGATTTGCTTCCCAAAGGGGATGAGAGGTCACGAGTTCGAGTGCCGGAGTGGGATGGGTTGCCGGGATGGGGTCCATAACCCGAAGCGAACAGCGTAACTGGTGATTTGCTTCCCAAAGGGGATGAGAGATCATGAGTTCGAGTGTCGGTGTGGGAAGGGGACCATTTTTACATGCGTGTAAACATAATCTTCCAGAAAACGGAAAATATCCATGAGAAATTAAACTCCCTTAAATAAAAATATATCTTCTGGAAGGGTTAAATGGTCCATAAAAATGGATGGATTGGAAATTTGACATGTGAATATGAAATCTAACAATAAGATTAAATACAAAAATGAAATGAGATTCAAATCGAGATGAATAGATCGAAAGTCATATCATATCGATGGGGGAAATATGAGAATCTCACTTTAACAGAAAGTGGAAAATATTGAAGATTATGTTTCCTCTTATATGACGAATTTTGATCCTTAATCAAATTCAGTTTACTGCAAAACTTTTGAATAGTTGAACATGAACCTGCAAAACTATTCAAAACATATTTTAAATAACCTTCCAGAAGCATTAATGATGGATATAAACAGTTGTGAGATTAAATAAAATGAATTATCGAATCCTCATGAAAATCAAGTTGAACCCGAAGTTCAAAAGATAATTCATATACAAAATGTCGTTACTCGACTGCCAGACATACGAATGATCTTTAAGAGAAAACTCTCTTACTCCAATTGAATTTGGTTTTGACCCCCTTGAAAAGATTTATGGCTCCACCATTGATTACAATACTACACTCTTTTTTCCTTATTGTGGGTCCCAACGAGTTTTTCCGTGATTAGGTTTTTAACGAGGCAGTAGACGACATATTCATGGTGATGAATACTCAAGGGAGAGTGTTAATCAATAAAAAATTTAGTTTAGTTTTAGAATCAATAAAAAAGAAAAAAATCGGAAGTGGTCGATATTTTTTCAAAACAAACGAAAAGGAAAGTTTTACTTTAATTTATTTCAATATACAAAATATGTGAGTTACAAAATATGCGAGTTACAAAATATGAGAGTTCTTTTGACAAGAATATATATTTTTACTCAATAAAGAACTCTGATAAAAAAAAAACCCTACTTGGATTTTTATATGTTCATCAACTTCTGTAAATTTATGTCGGTGATTTGACCTTCGCTCGACTGATAATAGTGTTTCATCTTGTGGGGGACATGAAGAGAACATGTCGCTTTAATCAAATATGTGTGAGTGTTTTCTTTTTGTATCTCCACATGTTTACTTTTAGAATCTATAGAAAAAGAAAAAATCGAAATTAATCGATATTGTTTTGAAAGAAACAAAAATGAAAGTTTTACTTTAGCTTATTTAAATTTAAAAAACATACGTGTTACAAAATATGCAAGTTATTTTGGAAAGAATATCTATCTTTACTCAATAAAGAGTTATCATAAAAAATCCTACTTAGATTTTCATACGTTCATCAATTTCTGAAAATTTTTGTCGGTGATTTAGCCTTCGCTCGATTGATGATAACGTTTCATCTTGTGGAGGACAAGAGGAGAACATGTAAATTTAATCAAATATGTCCAAAGGGGTTTCTTTTGTATCTCCACATGTTTACCTTTAGAATTCATAGAAAAAGAAAAATCAAAATGGATAGATTTTTTCCGAAACAAACGAAAAGGAAAATTTTATTTTAGTTTATTTCAATATACGAAATATGTGAGTTCTTTTTGCAAGAAGATCTTTCTTTAATCAATAAAAGATTTTGATTAAAAAAATTCACTTGGATTTTTCATTTGTTCATCAACTTTTGGAAATTTATGTTGGTGATTTGGCCTTCACTGATCATAACATTTCATCTTGTGGAGGAAAGGAGGAGAACATGTAGCTTTAATCAAATATTTTCAAGTGGTTTCTTTTTCGTATCTCCACATGTTTACTCTTAGAATCAATATAAAAAAATGAAATTGATCTATCTTTTTTACGAAACATACGAAAAACGAAAGTTTTATTTTAGTTTATTACAATATAGAAAATATGCGAGTTACAAAATATGTGAGTGTTTTTGGCAAGAAGATCTATATTTAATCAATACAAGATTGTGATAAAAAACCCCACCTGGATTTTCATCTTTTCATCAACTTCTGAAAATTTATGTCAATGATTTGGCCTTCACTGATCATAACGTTTCATCTTGTGGAGGAAAGGAGGAGACATGTCTCTTTAATCAAATATGTCCAAGTGTTTTGTTTTCGTATCTCCACATGTTTATTTTTATAATCAATATAAAAAGAAAAAAATAGAAATTGATCAATCTTTTTTTCAACACAAACGAAAACGAGTGTTTTATTTTAATTTATTTCAATATAGAAAATATGCGTGTTACAAAATATGCGAATTCTTTTGGCAAGAAGATCTAACTTTAATCAATACAAGATTGTGATAAAAAACCCACCCGGATTTTCATTTTTTCATCAACTTCTGAAAATTTATGTGGTGATTTGGCCTTCACTGATCATAACGTTTCATCTTGTGGAGGAAAGGAGGAGAAAATATCGCTTTAATCAAATATGTCAAAGTGTTTTCTTTTCGTGTCTCCACATGTTTACTTTTAGAATCAATATAAAAATTAAAAAAAAATCAAAATTGATCAATCTTTTTCGGAACAAATGAAAACAAAAAGTTTTATTTTAGTTTATTTCAATATAGAAAATGTGCGAGTTACAAAATATGCGAGTTCTTTTGGCAAGAATATCTATTTTCATGTGTTCATCAACTCTTGAAAGTTTATGTCGGTGATTTGCCCTTCGCTTGATTACTGATAACGTTTCATCTTGTGGAGGACATGAAGAGAACATGTCGCTTTAATCAAATATCTCTGAGTGTTTTCTTTTTGCATCTCCACATGTTTACTTTTAGGATCAATAGAAAAAGAGAAAATCAAAATTGATCGATATTTTTCCGAAACAAACTAAAAGGAAAGTTTTACTTTTATCTTATTTCAATTTAAAAAACATACGTGTTACAAATTATGCAAGTTCTTTTGGAAAGAAGATCTATCTTTACTCAATAAACGAGTTTTCATAAAAATCCTTACTTGAATTTTCTACGTTCATCAATTATTGAAAATTTATGTCGGTGATTTAGCCTTCGGTCGATTGATGATAGCTTTTCATCTTGTGGAGGACAGGAGGAGAACATGTCGCTTTAATCAAATATTTCCAAAGGGTTTTCTTTTTGTATCTCCACATGTTTACTTTTAGAATTCATAGAAAAAGAAAAAATATAAATGGATCGATCTCTTTTCGAAACAAACGAAAAGGAAAATTTATTTTAGTTTATTTCAATATACGAAATATGAGAGTTCTTTTGGCAAAAAAATCTATCTTTAATCAATAAAACATTATGATAAAAAAAACCCACATGGATTTTTCATCTGTTCGTCAACTTCTGAAAAGTTATGTCGGTGATTGGGCCTTCACTGATCATAACGCTTCATCTTGTGGAGGAAAGGAGGAGAACATGTAGTTTTAATCAAATATGTCCAAGTGTTTTCTTTTTGTATCTCCACCTGTTTACTTTTAGAATCAATATAAAAAAATCGAAATTCATTGATCTTTTTTACGAAAGAGACGAAAACAAAAGTTTTATTTTAATTTCTTTCAATATAGAAAATATGCGAGTGCTTTTGGCAATCTTTAATCAATACAAAATTTTGATAAAAACCCCACCTAGATTTTCTTCTTTTCATCAACTTCTGAAAATTTATGTCGGTGATTTGGTCTTCACTGATCATAACGTTTCATCTTGTGGAGGAAAGGAGG